>NQII01000917.1:565403-628235 GCA_002778355.1 Clitarchus hookeri | reverse complement strand
CATTCGTTGTAATTATCACGTCCCTTTAACTTGGGAACGTTAACAAGATAGTTCGTTGACATTTTGAATCTGATGCACTAAACTTGTTCAGTCCGATAAATACAACAATCCGTCACGTCACAGTTCAATCGCGCACTTTTTGTAATCTGCTTTTAACACTTGCTAAACGTAACTGCAAAATACTTCTTAAAAGCAACAAAATCGCGAAACTTTTGTTTTGTAGAGCGAACGGCCCATAACCTAAAATAAAACAACGTATCGTACAAAGACCGAGCAACGACTGATTTTATTTTTAAAAAAATCTTAATTGCTAACGACAGACGTAGATGGCAGCACTAGACATATATTGTAGATATCATAACAACAATAGTAATTCTTAGTTTCAAGTTGGAATTACACAGTTCATGCTCCAGTTTTTGAAGGATCGCTTGGATTGTGTCTTGTCCAATGATATGCACTAGTAAGTGCTTCATTTAGCGTTCCCGAAAAAGTGTGTTGACAAGTTTTAGCATAATTACCATTCACATTTGCTCATTTATAGCGATTTTGTCAACCTTGTTAATCGCAATTGTGTAATTGTTTAATGTTGCTGAGATGTTATCTATTGACTGGACAAAATAATTGAATCGTGCATTCACGTGGCACGAAGAGTTTAGTATGCCCGCCACTACAGAATTGATGTTTTGATTGCTCGTTACTTCACTGGTTTGCAACAAGTTAAGGTTTTTGATCAATATGTCCTCATTCGAAATAAGGTGTTTAATATAAAATGATCGTCAATACATCGCAACACCATGTCGCAATGTCGCCAAGAAACTCTATTCCCCGTTTACTTTGCATTGGTATGTCAATCTCATCAAGGTACTCCGTTAAAAGATTTTGTTCCATGTCAACAAAAGGCCACACTTTTTGTGCATTTTCGCATACAGCTGCAAACCCAATGTGCATGATTTTTATTGAAATATTTCGACATTGCCAATTTCCCACGGTGTGTCTAAAGGTATTTACCATATAGCGCGAACAATTTGTTGTACTTTATAAAGTGTGGTAATTCTTGCCAGTATAAGCCTGCATGTGTGCGATACAGGGCTTCTTCTGCTTCTGCCCTTATGTGGTAGTGCAAGAGCTGTAGACCCAACAGCTCCATTATGACACTCCTGGAAGAAAGTCATGAGGTTAAGAAGGCATTATTTCTCCAAAGTACCTAACATTGTCCTAGTGGTACCATGAGTGGGTACAATGGTACAGCTGTAGCGTTGCTATGTTTGAGTGCACGTGTGTATGAGTTACTAACCTCGCTCGCTCTTAAGCAACGTAGGTACATAACGACTCCTGCCCTGCCTTTTGCTATTATATTAACTTATATAACGTGCACCTTTTCCAGCTGTCTCATAGACACTGTGCCTTCCACAACTTTGTTGCCCTTACGCTTATTGGCTTGTGCCGCATTGGTTCACAACTAACTAAACGCTTTAAAAATTAAGCGAAGAAATATTCCGTGATAGTAAATTTGTAGTTCTTAACTCAAACTATGTGTTATGTACTTAAAGTGATAATGACAGTGCATATTAAGTCACGTATGGTACTTCCTTATGAAAAGTGTAATGTTTAAATTGGCGCTAGTGAAATATTTTCCGTTGCTTTTTATGCTACACAATTGAGTTAGAAATTATTGTAAGGGTAAAATGTTTATTTTTACAATATTATTATAGTGTTACTTCTGACTATGTCCATGGTTATTTAGGTTTAAATGGACTTCGCTATATGCAAAAAAAAAAAAGAACCAACATACAAAATTGTTATTATTATGTTGCTTGTGACAACCAGGTCGTATAAGACCGTTTAAGGTTTTAGGAAATAAAACAAAAACATTTTTCATCTTTCAATATTAATAATGACCTATAAACCAGCCCAAGTTAAAATTTTTATTATTACCAAATAATTTTGTTAAGAACTTCTGTGTGGCTTGGCTTAACCTCTTAAAACAAATTTACCCATTACATTAAAACATACGGCAGAAAATAAAAATAGCAAAACAAAGTAATATAATAATTTTTAATAAAATAATTAGAATATATAGAATATATTAGAATCAAAATAGCTGAGATTCGGTTACATGTGGGTTCGTTCTGTTATTGCATAACAATGTCCAACTGCAACTGTGGTAGAGAACACAGTGAGAATACAGAATTAACTAAATATGGATTACGAAAGTGTCCAATTAGCCAAGACAAGAGACCCGGAAAGTTTGCGAGTTCATGTGATTCCTCTGACGGCCAGACCAAACTCGACAGTTATGTATACATTCCAAGTGCAGTCAATTGTTCAATTGCCCGATTGACGAGCACTTGATCCTGTATACAAGCTTGTATAGACTGTTCGTGGTAACCTGAGCAATTTTGAAAGCCCTGCTTAAGATCTACTTGTATCCACATTATGTATCCTTCCGTCGAATGTAAAGCTAACATTGCCTTAGGCGTGATCACTAGAGTCTTAATTCGGTCAAGTGAAACTATAAAATCATTAGGAGAGTAAATATTTTACAATTTTGCTCATTCTTCCAGGGAAATGAATTAAAATACCAGAAAGCAAAATTAACAATTTCAGTATTCCCAAATGTTAACCTTACACATTTAATTAAACGTTAAAACATGGAACTACTTTACCTCCATTGTTACCCAGTTTACTGGGCGCATTCCACTCTGTATGGCCGTTAAGGTGACATTTGACAAAGGTAGAGTTCAAAATGGCCCAATTACAATGAACATTAAACAGCATACATGTGATTGGTCTCTTTCTGCACTTGCGTGACTGGTTCACAGTGCTGCAGGCTGTGCCAGGAAACCCGTGGGTAAATCACAAAAGCGACAGGAGAGTGCAAGTTATTGTATCCTAGCAGCGCTCGAACTCGAGAAATTCCCGGGTCCCGAACAGTGATTCAGCTATAGAAGTATGCTCGCTGTTCTCAGGAGGTGGACTTGGACTTCGTTCTCGATCTGCACGCCCACTCCAGTCTGCTGGGCGTCTTCATGTACGGAAACACCTACGACGACGTATACAGGTAATGTGTAGAGCCGCGAGTAGATATGTAGTGAACTCATACGGTCATCAGGTAGACATGAATCACTTGTTCTATTGTCGTAGTATTAAGCCTGGACGACAGTTGCTTGGACACGCGCTGTGTGACTGCGAGCTAGTGATAAGCAGGAAGCAGTGGTGAGACTGGGTTTTGAACAGTAGTGTACCAATACCTCGCACGATGCCAGCAGTCAGTAATGAAACTATACTGGCTCCAGTGTAAAGATGTCTGTAAAGACTAGCCTGCTGACAAGTCTGTCCGCCAAATAATCTCTGCTCTAGTAATTTGTCAGCACGCACAACACAGCAGTTCCCCAGTATTCAGTATGCTTTTGAGTCAAGTCTATTTCCGATACCATCAGGTCTACTTCAAATCGATACAGAAGAATTAATATTTGCAGAAAATTTTGTTCAAGGTTTTTATATGTAGTGACAGGAAAATTTCACGTTTTTAACTACCTGTGTGCTAGACTCCATGCTACTATGTATTTTCGAGTCTCAGTTTTCTGTTAATTGGCTGCTGCCTCAGTGTGTAGCCAGTTTCACCTCAGACCAGGTGGCACGGGATTCGGTGCTTGTTTCCTTGCAGGTCTGTTATTGGCTCAGAGTTCATATGGGCGTGTCTAATAAACTGTGGTCCAACTGCAAGTATAACAGAAGTCTAGCTTGTTTTAGAACGAATTCGTAAAACTTTCCAGTCCCTACACATATCGTCATTTTACTCTGATTGCTGGAGGTTTACCAAATGTAGCGGATTGTCAGCTCACCTATTTATGGGGCGGAGAGCAGTTTCCTCCTGCATGTTAGTGGCGTATTAAAAGCTGGACCAATCATAATCAGTTGGAGGTTTACAACTTACAGTGTTGTCGATTGCATCAGTACGGAAACGTCTAGAACAAACGATAGCACTTGGAATCACAACAGTGTTCGAGAAATGTTGTTGCTACTGCAAACAGTAGTTCACAGAAAAAATTCAGTGAATGATGACACGAAATTATAGTTCTCTGTAACCCTACCCCATGGTGTATCAGTGTGGGAGAACGGAAAAAAAAATGTATACCACAACTTCAACACACACACCAAGGGTTGTAAAGGTACATACATGGTGTGATGCAATATACTGCTGCAGCACTCAAGTCGTGATGCCTTACTTGCTGCTGCAGTGTGTACTAAACTGTCATCGCCAACAAAGGGACCGACTGTATAATTGCCTGAAGATTTTTGACTTTGGCTGGGATGTTACTGGTCTTATTATCACCAGATGTTCACACTTGATCATACCACTCGTGAGTGTTGAAGACATCATTGTGCTCGAAAAATACTGTTAAGTGTACCGCTTTGTTAAATAGGGTACCCTGTTTACCAGAAAATATTCCCTCAAATAATGATAGAGCATATTCCTCTTATGAGTAAACTGAAAGAAAAAAAAAACAGTTTTGTGGCGAGTAAACAAATTTTTTTGTTGGCCACAAACTACTTTTGTCAATATAGACATCACAAAATATACTGTGGCACCAACATTACATTTTTGTCATTTCAATACTTCGTGGCAACCACTGAAGGACTTTTGTAAGGTCACTTATAAGTTCAGTGTGTTGGTAGCTAAAAATTAGTTCGTTAGTCGTAGTGAAGGTTTATGCTAGCTAATACTGGGATTTAGAGCCCACAAAAACGTTTTACGGGTTGCCGACTTTAGTAAGAAGTTAGACATTAATCAAAGTTGATGTTAAATAGAGCAAATGAACCTCAAATATTTATATGGCTAATATTTTTAAAATAAATATTTATCCTCTTAGATTACAATTGTTTACATGGTCCACCATAGTATTACATAATGCCAAATTTGGCGGGAATCGGTTAGGTAGTTTCAGAGGTATACCTTAAAAACTTTATTCGTGTGGTCCTATGTTTCAAAATGTCCGGCTAACAACAATATACATTTCTAAGTTAAATGCATACATGATGGACCATCAACCTACAATATGCGTTTAAATCAGTTAATTGGTTCCCGATGTACTATAGCATGGTGACATAAATTTTGAAATTACAGCAATTTTGAAAATAATTACCCAGTGTGGCCAAATATTATGAAATTGGGGTGACCTTACAGAGCACTACATGTGTACAGAGTTTGGTAATATTCTGTTCACGAGTTAAAAAGTTTTTTTAGGATGGGTTTTACATACACACAACCATACATCAAGTCACCCACACAAGAAAGTGATCTCATTAACATAGTTGCCTTTCGGAAAGTAAACTATAAAGCTGTCATTTTCAAAATTAGCAACCATTATTGTCATAGTTTTGTGAAAATAGGGTGTCCTACTAATTACGAAAACTATTCTGAGATTGGTAAAAATAAGTGCTGTTTCAGATGTTTTAAAGGGTACGCACACAAATGCACACACATAAACACACAGACAGAAGTGTAGCCTCATATTGTGCGACAAAGCGAGCCTGTGAGAGGAAGGTGCAACTCGTAAAATCCTAGCGCGACGTGTGACGGGGGTCACAGGTGCACTCCATTCTGTTACATGGACGCCTGAGCGGCGTATTTCAGTTTGCAAGAGACGGAGGTCTTAATAAAAATAAAAGAACTATATTTTTGCTTTAAGTTTATTCACACAGCTATTATTTACAGCATTAAATAATGTATATCCACTATTACTCTTTTTTATTTCTGAGTGAGCACAATATTTAATGCCTATTCCAACACTAATTAACGTCCTTCTTAATGTCTCTGTTTTGTTACAGTCAACTAACTCATACTCTTCACTAACTCATGTTCAGTCTATATGTTGCCATCATCTGAAATGTCTTTCACTCACACTTCCAGTCCAGTATGTGGGAAAGCCGGACGATGTCTTGCCACAGCTCCTGCAGTGGCTCTCCTGGTCGCTGGGCACGGCGTCGCAGTTGGGCATGGTGGGCATCTCGCAGGAATCGGTCGCCTGAACGTAGCTCCAAGGCTGACGCCAGTGTACGGTACTCCAGTTACGTCGCTCTGGAAGATATTGTAGTATGCTCAATGCGGGGCCTCTTAGTGCAGCTGCGAGATAGCAAGCCCGCAGCTCGGCTGACCAGCCATTCAGGGTGGCGACTTTCTCAAACTGGTGTTGGTGATCCCACCATGAAGTCTGGCCATCGTAAGGCTGATTACCCTCCGAGGTTGCCGTGTTGGTTACCACTTGCACTGCTTCCCACTTTTGTCGGCTGCTGGTGTGGTGGTAGTGGAACTTCGTTGTCAAGTGCTTCTCTACCGCACTGATCTTCTGTTTCATTTCCTTCTCGACACTGTCCATCCTTTCACTGACTTTGTCCATCCTGTCGTTTACAGCATTCGCTATTTCATTAACACTGTCAATTCTGTTGTTTACACCGTTCACTCTTTCATTTACACTGTCCATTATTTCGTTCACACTGTCAATTTTCGTGTTCACTAATTCGCTTGTATTTTCTATTATCCTGTCTACATTCTCATTTACAGTGTCTATTTTCNGTCAATTTTCGTGTTCACTAATTCGCTTGTATTTTCTATTATCCTGTCTACATTCTCATTTACAGTGTCTATTTTCCTATCAACATTCTCATTTACTGTGTCTATTTTCTTGTCTACTAAATAAATTACATTAGTTTTTTGCTATTTACATTCTCGTTTATACTATTTACATNTGTGTCTATTTTCTTGTCTACTAAATAAATTACATTAGTTTTTTGCTATTTACATTCTCGTTTATACTATTTACATTCTCGTTCACACTACTAATTTTCTCATCAAGGCTATTAACACTTGCGCTCATTTGGCTGCCTAAACCCTCAATTAATGCCCGCAGTGCTTACAGTTCTACCGACATTTTTCTTGTAAACATTATCTGCGACGGTTTTACTAAACAGTCATAATTATTTTCGCCTATAGCTATTACAATTACTTAATTTATTTTAATATAACTAAATTGTACTCTATTGCCTAACTTAAGAAAAAATTTAATGCCTCCATCCCCTGACACCAGTGTTAAATGAACGCCTGAGGGACGTATCTGGGTTCGTGAGGGATGGAGGTCTTAAAAAAAATTACATGACTAGATTTCATTTTTAGCTTATTCACACAGTTATTATTTACAGCTTTAAATTATCTGTTTCCGTTGTGCTTGTGAGTTGTGACATGCAATGACCTTGAAACCAAAAAAAATTAATTGCAAAAAGTTTAAACAAATTCTAAAACCTAAGGAACATATAATATTACCTTACCCTGCCCCTAGCTCACCCCACCAAACCTCATCCCCTACCCGTCCATCCCACACTATTATTAAAAAATCGAGAAAAATCGCAAAAAGTTTTTTTAAATGTTTAAAATATTGAGCAACATACCATCTTAACCTCACAGTCTTTCCACCACCCTCACCTCATCCCACCCCAATCCCTGCCAATCACAAAAAAATTGAGAAAAATCTAAAAAAAAATCGAAAAATTGATTTTAAAATCGAAGAACACATAATATTACCCTACCCTTCCACTCGCTCCCCACACCAAACCACACTTCACCCTCTCCCACGAAAACCCATCAGAATCATTTAAAAAATCGAGAAAAATCGCAAAAAGTGGAAATAAATTGAAAAAAATTTCTAAACAATCTAAGAACATACAAAATTAACCTCACACTCACCACACCACCCTAACCCCTCCCCCTTTGCACAGCTACAGGCACTATCACACTCCCCAGTCATAAAAACAGAGAAAACAATTGTAAAAAAATCGAAAGAAAGTAATTAAAGTGTAGAAACATGTTACATCACTGACTCCGACACCCATGTGGGATTTCGGTGACCTTGAGCTCGAAAAACCGAGAAAAATGGTAAAAATGGAAAGAAAATAATAAAAGTTTAGGGAAATATTATATCACTCACTCCGACAGCCATGTTGGGTGTTGGTGACATTGACCACCACAATAATCATGAACTCAAAAAAAACCGAGAACAATTGTAAAATATCTAAAGACACTGATAAAAGTTTAGAAACATATTATATCACTGACGCAGACATCCATGGGGATGCCAGTGACCTTTGCCTTATCCCCAATAACATTGAAAACCAATAACTTTGAAAAAAAAAAGGTAACAATTGGATTAAATGCATAACATTCGATGAATATATTATTTTTCTGACTCTGACTTCCATGTTGGATGTTGGTGACCTTAACCCCAATGACCTTAAACTCTAAAAACTGAGAAAACATTGCAAAAAATCGAATAAAGCCATTTGTAAAAATTGAAGAACATAATAAGTTACTGACTCCAACCACCATGTTGAATGTTTGCAACCTTAACCTTAAACCCATTGCCCCCTAAATTCATATAAAAATAAGAAATTTCTTATAAATCGAGTTACATATAACATAAGACCCTCTTCCATTCTCACCCCTGCACAACAACACCCCAGCACCTCCGCGTCACAAATAAATAATTGTTCTTACGTAAGAAATTATCCCAACACCCATACCAATCAATTGTACCTGCCCATTGTCCACGAAATTCCACCTTTAACACTTATATTTTTCTTTTCCACAATTGGACACTAAAGGGTGTGCTAGTAAATTTTTGTCTACCACCAGAAAGCTTCCATATCGTACATTTACAAACCCACGATATCAGTGAGAACACATGCATTCTTCGTCTTGACCGGCCTGGCCAAGGCAAATTTGCTATAGCCATCGATGACTAACTACAAGTAATATGATACTGTGAGCGGAAGAAGAACCGCGGCATCAAGTTTGGGGTGCAGGAACAATCAGGTACGAGCTGAAGATGGACGGTCGCCATGATGCAATCGAATGGATGGAGCATTGTAATGGTGACCAGCACACCGCCATCCTGGACCGTGGGAAGACATATGGCCGACCTTGTGCTCACTACTTATGTATGATGCCTATCTAGCAACGGCGTCGTGAGCTGGCAGCGTTCTTGTAAATACTTTGGCTATACAAGCAACAACAGCCGACACCATCGCCAGTTCAAGGCCACGCCAGCAAACATGTCTTCTAGTCTGCATATGCGATGGTTGCAAGAGGTTTACCGGTCTCGCGGCTACCATCTGCCACAGCATGCAGAGAACCAATTCGAATTCAATGACTAGAGCGGATATTAAGGAGAGGAAATTTACCTGCTTCCAGATCCTCGCCCAGTGGAAGATGTCGACCGCAGCATGTTCTATTCTAATTCGCGGTATGATTACGTCTACACAAGCCAACACTGTGTATAATATGGCATCTGTTTTAAAGATGAGTGTGGTGAGATTCGCGCCTTGTCTTATTTTGAAATAAACAATGGGGATATTCATTTCCTGCCCATGTGGAATATATTTTCACCGCAAGACACCTCCAGCTTTTAGCAAGCCTCCTGTGTGAAGATGGCGAGTGCTACGTTCACCTTTGCAGTTCGCCCTGGACGGACGAAATTACCGGAGGCTGTAACGGTATATGGCACGAAAGGCATCGTACTAAAGACAGGGGCGGGTGGATGCCGACATTAGAAACGCCCTGTTCATCACATTTGTGTTATTATAGAGCGACAAATTGCTTCGTACTGCTAAATTCAAGCCATCAAATATTGATTCTCGCCAGTGCGATATATAAATGAAACAAGTACANAATTGCTTCGTACTGCTAAATTCAAGCCATCAAATATTGATTCTCGCCAGTGCGATATATAAATGAAACAAGTACAAATTATGTAATATGTATGTAATTGACAGAGCACTCTCGTGGATTTAGAACACGTGTGTGCTTCGTCCAATCATGACGACATAGACAGTGTGAACATGGAACGCGAAGTTACATGCAGAAAATGTAAATGTTTTATTACTTCTAGCGAGACCATCTCAAGGTTACTGTTACTTATTGCCGATATCGTGAAACGACGTCATGACCGATTTACAAGATGTAAGTGGTGTCGTTATAAGTCGCGTTGACTATAGTTACTGGTCCAGTAGCAAGCTCCAGGAGAATCACGAGGTGCGCGACGGTAATTTGCAGTGGGTCGGTGTTGGGAACTCCGACTCATTCGAGCATTACCAGCAGGTGATCGACTGCACCCCAGGCTACGTCAAGTGTTGTGTTTTTTACATACGCGAAGGCACCAAACTTCCATGCTCGCTTGACGACGTGGTANAATTGCTTCGTACTGCTAAATTCAAGCCATCAAATATTGATTCTCGCCAGTGCGATATATAAATGAAACAAGTACATATTATGTAATATGTATGTAATTGACAGAGCACTCTCGTGGATTTAGAACACGTGTGTGCTTCGTCCAATCATGACGACATAGACAGTGTGAACATGGAACGCGAAGTTACATGCAGAAAATGTAAATGTTTCAATACTTCTAGCGAGACCATCTCAAGGTTACTGTTACTTATTGCCGATATCGTGAAACGACGTCATGACCGATTTACAAGATGTAAGTGGTGTCGTTATAAGTCACGTTGACTATAGTTACTGGTCCAGTAGCAAGCTCCAGGAGAATCACGAGGTGCGCGACGGTAATTTGCAGTGGGTCGGTGTTGGGAACTCCGACTCATTCGAGCATTACCAGCAGGTGATCGACTGCACCCCAGGCTACGTCAAGTGTTGTGTTTTTTACATACGCGAAGGCACCAAACTTCCATGCTCGCTTGACGACGTGGTAGCTGCTGCAAATATGCCGAGACAAATCACCCTTGCATGCGATGAACTGTGCGTCATGAACCACGGATCTGCATACCTCGAAGGCCGAAATCGCATATCCATATACATCGGAGTTGGTAGACTCAGCCACCGCAGTACAGCAACCTGTCACCTCGAATCAACGAGCAGCCTCTCAGAGACCCCGCTCCAAACGCAAGACTGTACCCGAACCCTGCTCCTCTCAGATGGGTAAACATCCACGAACATCTGAACCTGACCTCAGCATCTATGACACGGTGAATTTGTCGTTTTCGGAGGCAAACAGGACACTTCCGAATGTGAGTGATTCAATTTCCAAAGACGAACTTAAGTCGATTTTTAGTTAATCGATGCTCTGTAAAGTTTGTGCTGCTGCTGGACAAATGTTAGGTATCGTTGTTCTAAATTCCAACCACATTTATGTTTACTTGTCATTATTTCATGTTAAGCTATGCATTGAACACTCAATATAAAATAACTTACAAGTTGCAAATATTACATGAGGGTTGTTTGTGCTTGTATATAAATTTCTGGTTCATGTAAATAAACCGCATTTATAAAACTTAGCAAAATCTTTTATTTATACACATCAAAAATGTTTTGCATTATGAGTAATAGTATGTAAAATAAACATATAGCCTTGTTTTAAGGCTCCTACAATGCCTTTCATGATCATGTACAGTGTACCGTTTTGAAATATCCGCGTGTTCGCGGGCTTTTGTACGACCAATAACTTCCCCCATTCTCTGCTGGCTACGGCGGAAGAGTATACAGCACATGTCCCGGCCTGGCCACATTCGGTGCATGTTGCCAGTCACGTCAAGATGCCTAGGCGATCCATCACACTGTTTAACTGGGTACGAATCGTCGCACTGATCCAGGAAGGCCTTACACAGATAGCTGTTGCAAACCGTCTTGGAGTCAACCAAAGTGACGTGTACCGAGTATGGAGGAGGTATCAGCAGACACGTTCAGTGTCTGATCGTCCGAGGACAGGTCGTCATCCCTCCACAACAGTAGCTCAAGGCCGCTTTCTTATCATAAGTGCCACAAGATGCCCGATGGCTATCGCCACAGAGCTCCGGGCCGACGGGCAGACTTGCGACGAGCTTCAGGGGGTGCAAGTGTCCACCCAGACTATCAGGAATCGTTTGCATGTGAGGGCCCTACACGCAAGGAGGCCCCTCCGTTGCATCCCCTCCTTCCCCACCACAGAGTTTCTCGCTGGAGGTGGGCCCAAGCAGACCGCAAATGGGGACGTGCAGAGTGGTGTTCTGTTCACGGTCGAAACCAGGATCACCCTCCACCCCGACAGTCGTCGCCCAAGGGTCTAGAGGCGTAAGGGATCTCGTGCCAGGCTGCAGCATGTCCAAGAAGTACACACATTCCACAGAGGGTCAGTCATTTTTTGGGCTTGGATAATGCTGGGACGGTGGATGCCGCTCGTACCTTTTGATGGCTCAATGACGGGCGAGCGTTACATTCGTTAGGTGTTGCGACCAACAGTATATCCATTCCGTGAATAAATCAGCGATGAAGTCATTCTTGTGCACGACAACCCAAGACCACATCGAGCAGGGGTAGTACAAATATTCTTCCAGTAGTCCAGCATTGCCCGAATGCAATGGCCTGCAATTTCGCCGGAACTGAACTATATAGAACATGCGTGGGATATGCTGAAGTGCGCTATTGCTCAGCGTCCACGCCATACCACAACTCGCCAAGAGGTCATCCAGGCTGCCGTCGAAGAGTAGGATCGCCTCCCTCACGATGACCTGGAACAACTTGATATGTGATATGCCACGGCGAGTACGAGCCTGGCTGGACGTCCATGGCTGCCAAGTTTCTAATTGAATCCTCACAGTGTGGCGAAATGCAAGCATTACCGGTCCCTGTATAATGGACGTAATGTATTTCTGTATGTCGTTTATAATTTTCTTTCCAGACATGAAAAAATTCTTCATGGGAATGCAGCATATTTTGTAATATCCTACGCCAAAATCGCAAATATGCTCTGCATCATGGCGAGCAAGTATTATGCAAAACGTTTTTCATGTGTATAGATTGATACCTGTGTCATAAGTAACAGTGCGCTTATTTAAGTTTACGAGCAAAAACACATACCTATTTAGACAAAACCTATAATTAACTTTAAGTATATAATCGGTGATTCAAATAAAAACATATCATAGAAATTAATTACATTAAAATAAAAGGTTTCTTAGACCATGTAGTAATAATGACCACAAATACCTACATACTCAAATACAATAATAAACTAAGAAGTAATATATTAATATTGAAAAAATGCATTATTTAGTTGTGTGCAAAATGCACACCTATGTATGCAAAAAAATATGAAATAAACTTTACCTGAAAGATTTTTTTTTTAATAATGTGTTGTTAATTGTGGCAAATACACTTATCTATATGAAACTGAGAATTCTTATCGAAATGATGGTTAATACGGAAGTTATTATTTCAAACTGTGAATGAGCTACATTTTATCACTGCCAACACAAGACTGTCCCCTCACAAGAAGACTAACCCCTCAAAAAAATGGCCCCTCACAATATAGGCATCCTCAACAGTGTCCACCAGACAAGTTCTTCGCTCAGCTTTAACTCATGGTCACACTTAAAGCAGACAACTGACTTCTGCAAGACCGACCCGTATTAAGACTGTCCCCTCCTGCTCCTCAAATTACCCCTTAATGTCCACTAATGACCCCTAAATTAACCCTAAGCAACCCCTTAAAGAACCCAAAATTAACCCTTTGTGACTCCAAAATGACCTCTATGTAACCCCAAAATTACCCGAAAATTACCTCTAAATGATNCCAAAATTAACCCTTTGTGACTCCAAAATGACCTCTATGTAACCCCAAAATTACCCGAAAATTACCTCTAAATGATCCCTAAATGATCCCTAATTGTAGTGTGTATGGTGCTAAGAGCAGTGCCTGCGGTGCTAAGTGCAGTGCATGCAGTTTGAAGTGCGATGTGTGAGGCGCTAAGTGCGGTGTGTGCGGTGCTAAGTGAGGTGCACGAGGAGCCAGTTGCGGTGCATGAGGGGTCATGCCTGACATCTCACAAGACTGACCGCTCATTGCGGAGCATGCTGTGCAATCAGCTCCACACACTTCGCAATCTCGATGTGTGAAGAATTTATATACTACATGAGGCCACAGCTTCGTCTCTGACGAAGTTGACGATGGAGACTTCGCCTCCATCTTCACCCATGAGGCACAACGTCTGCCATACGGAACAGGATGGTGGTGTGCTGGCCGCCATTTAAATGCTCCATCCATCTAATTGCATCATAGCTACCAACCGTCTTTAGCTCGTAACTGATTTTTCCTGCACCCCACACTTGTAGCAGCGGTTCTTCTTCCGCTTGCCATATCAGCTAACTTGCAGTGACAGTCCTCGATGCCTATAGCAAATTGGCCTTGGTCAGGCCGGTCAAGAAGAAGAAGGCATGTGTTGTCACCGAGATCATGGGTTTGGAGATGTACGACATGAGAACTCTCTGGTGGTAGATGAAAAAAATTATTAGCACACAATATAGTGTCCAATTGTGGAAAAGAAAAAGATGCGTTAAAGGTGCAATTTCGTGGCCAATGGGCAGATACAATTGATTTGTATGGGTGGAGGGATAATTCGTTATGTAAGGACAATTATTAATTTGGTTCGAGGAGGGGGTGAAGGGTTGGCGGTGCAGTGGTCAGAAAGGAAGAGGGTGTTTATGTTATGTTACCGGATTTTAAAGATTTTCTTCAATTTTTTATGAATTTCAGGGTGTGCAGTGGGGTCAAGGTTAAGATCGCCAACATTCAACATGGTGGTTGGAGTCAGCAACGTATTATGTTCGTCAATTTTTACAAGTGTTTCTTCGATTTTTTGCAATTTTCTTCTAAATATTTATAGTTTAAAGTCACTGGGGTCAAGGTCAACGTCACCAACATCCAACACGCGGGTCGCATTCAGTAATGTAATATGTTAGTCAATTTTTATGAATTTTGTCGAATTTTTACATTTTTTTTTTCCAAATTATTTGTGCTCAAGGTTATTGGGACCAAGATCACCAACATCCCACATGGGTGTGTTTCGATTTTTTTACAATGGTTTTCTCGGTGACTGAGAAGTGTAGGTGATGATCGGCGTGCCTGGGGGATAGGGTTAGGGTTGTGTGGTGAGTGTGAGATTAATGTTGTATGTTACTCGATTATTTAATTTATTTTTAGATTTTTGCGATTTTTCTCGATTTTTTTATTAGGATGGGTGGGGTCGAGGAGTGGTGAGGTGTGTTTTGGAAGGGTGAGCGAGGGGAAGGGTAGGGTAACATTATGTGTTCTTCAATATTTAGAATCAAATATTCGTTTTTTTTCTTTTGGCAATTTTTTTCAATTTTTATAATTGTGTTTTGTTGCTTTTGGGGGGATTGAGGGGGGAGGGGTGAGTTGAGGGTGGTAGGATAAGTAAATTTAGTGTTGTATGTTCCTCGATTATTTAGATTTTTCGACTTTTTGCGATTTTTCTCGATTTTTTTTAATGATTGGGTGGGATACGGTTTGGAGATGTGAGCAAGGGATAGGGTAGGGTAACATTATATTTTCCACAATAAAATTTTTTTTTNTTAAAATTTTTTTTAGGTTTTTTGCGAATTTTAAATTTTCTTGGGTTCAAGTTTATTCAAGGTCACATGCACATGGTCAAGTTCAAGGTCACCAAGAACCAATATAGTGATCGGGTCCCATCACAACATGGCCGCCCCAGGCCAACGGCCGTCTGTGATGTTATCGTAGGCAAGTAATCCTGAATTCTGTACCATGATGCCTGCACAAAAGTCGGCATAACATATCTACTAATGTATTTTTCAACTCTAATTAACGTCCTTATTGATGTCTCTGTTTGGTTACAGTCAATTAATTAATACTCATCATTAACACACGTTCAGGCTATCTGTTTTCATAATTTGTGATGTATTTGACTCACGCTTCCAGTCCAATAGTCCAGCATGCAGCCGTACTCTTCACTGCTCTGATGTTCTCGGTCGAAAATTTTCCTCCCGCTGGTCACTTCTCTCGCCGCGCGCTTCTCTTCTCACTAGTCGTCTATAGCTGAAACTCATCCATTCAACAACCGTCGACCGGAGGCCCCGACACGCCTTTTATAGCCGCTGGCCTTGAGTTGGAAGGTTCGTCGTACCCCGAGTCTAGCTGAGAGAAACAAGGTCAGTAATCCAGAGCATTCTTTAGGGGTCTCGAGGACATCCGATGCCCAAGGTCGGGAGCGCCACGCGCCCTGATAGGTATAAAAGGCACGCTTTGTAAACATTCCTTTGTCAAAAGCCACTGCGTCTCCAGTTGCAACTGTTTATATAGCGCACGCGTCAATAAACCATCTAACTGCTCTGTCCACTTGCACTCGCTCGCGCGGGACAAATCAGCGACCGCGTAACAGTACAAACTATTACGTACAGTCTGCGTCAAAAACGCCAGTGTGGTTTCCCTATCGTTCATCATATAGAATACGTGGTTTTAATGGTTTAATATTCCCCTAGTATACAGATCCACCACAGTGACATTTTTTGTAATGTCAATTCGAGTCGAATAAAAATATTCTATCAAAATGCCATTTTAAATTTTTAGTGAATAAAGATAGATTTGCTGGAGTGACAGGAAGACATCTGCCTGGTGTTAATCAATAAATACGGAGAGAGGATAAGCTACATAACTAAAACATTAATAATAATATGCACAGTAACCTTTATTTGGAATTCGTTTGAGGGACTACAGATGTGCAGCGTGACGTATGCGCAACGCCCTCGGGCACATAACGTCGCAGAATGATGCTTTTACACTGCGAAGTTGGCCCTTACAGAATTGTTTAAATATATAACTGTTGTTGAGTTGAGAGATTTAAGAAGTTCTTAACAACTAGGTCTTGAGAGCCGATGGGAGTGAAATGAGGTGAGAATGGAGCAGCGCCGGAATGTAAGGGCGGGGAAACGGGAGATCCCCGAGAAATCCCACCGACCAGCGGCATCGTCCGGCACTTTTCCCGCTTGCGAAAATCCGGAGTGACCCGGCTGGGGATTGAACCCGGTTCGACTTGGTGGAAGGTGAGCAGTCTAACAGCTCAGCCACTGCAGTCTCTTTAAATACCGAAGATGTGCTTTTATAAAAGGTTTCGTCGTGATGATCGTTAGTGGCAATACGTTGCTGCAATTGTATTACAATCTGTTCAGGGTTTAAACAGTTATAGGGGGGACATACATCGTACAGACATTCGGGTGATTTCATAAGCCTACCTTCCCGAAGGAACGTAGGCTGAAAAAAAGAAAACCGTTGGTAATACCAGTACAGTATATAAATATAGTCAGCACGAAACTCTGTTCGCGAGAATAAGGTGTGTCTACCGATCATTCATAAAATAGCATGAACATATTCTACGCATCGAGACGATTTTTTTATTCCAAACTCAACAATCTCAGCATTAAAAATAATTAACTTAAAACTGCAATTAGAAAAATAAATTTTATTTTTAATATTGGTAAGTGCCACGACGCTTGTAATTATCCTCGCCACCCCTAGAGAAATCCAGCATGGTGAAAGACTACACAAGAATGACAGATCAAGAGCATTTTATGAAAGCTAAGGCAGCGTTTTCAAAAAGTACACAAAATTCTATATATATATATTTTTTTTTTTTTAATTTTGGATATTTAGAATTTTTGGAACAGGAAAAAATTGGTGGCTGATAATCATAAGGCGACAGAAAACAAAACGGCGGCACCTGCACTCAGAGTTAATATTCCAATTTCACTGTTTGGAAATCAACGTTTAACAAACATGATTGTGCTACACAAAGTGCAACTTCCCGAGAGCAAAAATGGGGTAGGGGGTATAGGAGCTTTCAAGGCCGTGAGGTTGTTGCTTTGAGAAGGTCGAGTTAAACTACTTTTATTTATACGAAACCGAGCAGTTTATTTGCTTATTTTTATTTACACCAAACATTATTTTAGGCGTTACAGCGAATGTATATTTTATTTGGAACTATACAAATATCAGTAAAACGCAGTGTCATATATCAGAACCAATGAACGCGTGTTAGTGTTTGATGTTATTCGCAGCAGTTGTTTACGATTCTGTGGAATATAGTTTCAATAACGAATGATATCACCCTCACGCGAGGGAGAACCCTCATTGGACGTTTTTATCAACTGTATGCAGTGTACGTCATTAAATACACTTCCCGTGCAACGTCCAATGTACAGACAACCCTTACTGAAGGGCAATGAGCATTATTCACTTGTTTCAGAGTCGTGTGGGCTGCACCCGATGAACGGGACTCTAGTGACACAACATAGGTTTATGACACCCAGCGTGTCATCGAATTGAAACGCGGTGTGTGACGGCCACTTGCCCATTCTTCTTCTGTATCATCCCATCGCTTGCGTGTTGCACATAAAGGCCACGCATGTTCTGCACTGTACACACAAACGCTCAGTGCTCAGTGCTGCTCGTGTCTTCCTTGTAGGTTGCTGATTCACAAACCGAACCACTGCTTCACGTTACGAATGTTCCATATAGTTGTCATCCAGTGCCAACTGGTTGCGACAAAGTAGAAGGCATCGCGTCAGATTAAGTAAAGTGCGGAAGGAAATACCACTTATTTCAAACACTTAAAACCATGAAGCGGCGCGAGTCTGAAAGGGCAATGCGAAAGCGTTATCACGAATACATTTCCTTCTCAGAATTTAATATTGCCAATGTTCAAGAGAGGGATGGCTTTATTTGCTTAATTTTCCTCCGCTCCTGAAAAAAAATGCACGTCTTAGCATTGGATTCCAACCCTTGGGCAGATGCACTGCGAAACTGCGAGGAAAAATAAAAGCAGCTGGAAAAAGGGAATACCTTCTATAACGAATAAGTGGTACAGTTCTTTGAAGCTGCGTGGGCCTTCTGTAGCTGATAAAAATGGCAAAAGTCAATGCCAGCCCGTGATCTCATTTCGCGCACTCTCTTTTGTCGCAATGGCGAGACAGAAGAAGCAATAGTCCCTCCTTTGATGTCAGTTCAGCGAGGAAAATCCTGTTAAACATGGCAAAGCCAGCTCTTAAATTTCTCATCGGTAGCTGTTAAGCGAAGCGGAACGCCATTATTCAGTTAACCGCGTCACTGCGGAA
This sequence comes from Clitarchus hookeri, assembly GCA_002778355.1. NCBI lineage: Eukaryota > Metazoa > Arthropoda > Insecta > Phasmatodea > Phasmatidae > Clitarchus > Clitarchus hookeri. The sequence goes on along the minus strand of NQII01000917.1, from coordinate 609,265 downwards.
CAACAAAATATAACGGGCACAAACAATTATATTCCGTTTCATAATTAAATATCCGTTTCAAATTTGTTAAGTACATTAAAAGAACAATATTGCTTACGTTCACACTTTATAAGTTAATGTTAATTACCTATATTTTTCTGTTNTTAAGTACATTAAAAGAACAATATTGCTTACGTTCACACTTTATAAGTTAATGTTAATTACCTATATTTTTCTGTTAAAATAACTTTAATTACGTTTTTGAAAAAATAACGTATTTCGTCTATACAAATGACCAATAAGTTTTATACGTTTTGATCTGCTTCCTCTTTAATTATCTGTAAGAACTTATCACAAGGATATTTATAAAGTCGCATTTATAATCTCAGAAATGTAAAAAAAATCCAAGGATTTATCTCTGAACAAAGCTACACTTCAAAAAATCATATTTTTGGATTATGTTCGCACTGACGTTCTGAGGCACTCTCAGCCAGTAATACACGTGCAAAGAACTGCAGATCCAGTCCTAGGGTCTCTCATTCCAGAAATAATTATCAAATAATTTGACATATGCTAAGTATGCAAACTGCTGTTCAGCCTATCGTACAGATCTCTGAACCTGTTCATTATTTCCCCTTCCATAGTTTACTCCGGATTGATTGTTTATATATTTGAAATCAGTCCTTAAAAAATAAATAGCTGCCGCAGCTGCTATAATCCATTTGCTGTCACTTCACACTTTTCTGAAGCCCTGCTAAAGTTCTACTTTTAGGAAATTCCTCCGCCTCGTGCAAACCAAGCTTAATTAAGTCTAGAAAATTACACCAAAGGACAACGTACCGAATCCGCGCGCTCTCAGATGTAATAATATTTTGCATGAGTAATATTTCTTACTAGCCACTACTATCACATATATTTNAATCCGCGCGCTCTCAGATGTAATAATATTTTGCATGAGTAATATTTCTTACTAGCCACTACTATCACATATATTTACTTACTTTTTTATTCATATTTATTATAAATGGAACCTAATTAATAAATTTAATATGGGTAAGACTTCAATTTAACATAAATAAGATATTTTTATGTTAACAGAGGTATAAAACGCTTGTAATACAAGACATGTTTAGGAAATAACTAAACTCGTCATGATTAGTGTGATTATTCAAAGGTTTGATTCAAAAAGTGTGAAGAAACCGCAAATAGACTATATATACATATTTGAACGTTACCAGTGACTNAATCCGCGCGCTCTCAGATGTAATAATATTTTGCATGAGTAATATTTCTTACTAGCCACTACTATCACATATATTTTCTTACTTTTTTATTCATATTTATTATAAATGGAACCTAATTAATAAATTTAATATAGGTAAGACTTCAATTTAACATAAATAAGATATTTTTATGTTAACAGAGGTATAAAACGCTTGTAATACAAGACATGTTTAGGAAATAACTAAACTTGTCAGGCTTAGTGTGATTACTCAAAGGTTTGATTCAAAAAGTGTGAAGAAACCGCAAATAGACTATATATACATATTTGAACGTTACCAGTGACTNTTCAAAGGTTTGATTCAAAAAGTGTGAAGAAACCGCAAATAGACTATATATACATATTTGAACGTTACCAGTGACTGACTTCAGGGGCGTATATATGATTTTTATTTGGAGAGGGCCAACATGATTAAAACTTCACAGTCGATGATACACCGTACTTTATCCCTATAAAGCTTGCAGTGTTCTAGCTTTGAAAACAAAGTTATCTTTCACATGGTTCTAATTGTTTCTTAACGCTCCTTGTATGCGTCAGTTCTGTGACTGAACAATTTTCGTTCAGCTACTTTTATTTAAGGACTATAGAAATATAAACCTGTCTATGTGCGCATTGCGACATCCTGTGCCACAGACTTATACAATCCGAGTTAAAATTCTGAACCGTCAACATTATTGCTATTTTTCATAGGGCAACTTGTTTTCTTTCCCCAAATTTCGGGGAGGCCAGGGCCCTATACACCTTCCCGTTAAATACGTTCGTGGGAATCGTGCCGGACGATGCCACGGCTCTGTGGGTTTTCTCAGGGATCTCCCATTTCCCCCACCTCTTCATTCCGGCGCTGCTCCATACTCACCTCACGTCACCCTCATCGGTTCTCAAGACCTCGCTGTTAAGAGCCACCCAAATACCTTCACTCACTCACAGAAATACGCCTCTGACCAACTTATCTGCAGTGCTGTCGGCAGTCAATTACGACAACTAATTGAACGATTAGAATAATTTTAATTGCAATGCTTGATTTATGACCTCTTCAGTTGGTTTCTTATGTTAGTATAAGAATAACATATCCCTGTTATTTATTTTTATTTCACAATGTCACATGCGACGTTGTCAAATATGCCTGTTTTTTGCAAGACGATTTCTTGTTTAGTTCTGTTTCGGAACCTTTGTCTCAGTCCCACTTTCAATATTCAATAGTTTTAATTATTAAGGGTCTTTGGTGCCTGCGCGCACCTTATTTATCGTAATTTTGATTGGCCCAGTCAAGAAAGTGTAGAAGTTTGGGCGGCTCTTAACATCGGGGTCTTGAGTGAGTGAAGATATTTGGGCGGCTCTAACATCGGGGTCTTGAGTGAGTGAAGATNCATGAACATTATTGAGCATATCTGGGATGCCTTGCAACGTGCTGTTCAGAAGAGATCTCCACCGCATCGCACTCCTTTGGATTTGTGGACTGCCCTGCGGGATTCATGGTGTGAATTGCCTCCTGCATACCTTCAGACATTAGTCGAGTCCATGCCACGTCGTCTTGCGGCACTTCTGCGTGCTCGTGGGGGCACTACACGATATTAGGCAGGAGTACCAGTTTTTTTGGCTCTTCAGCGTATATCATAATAACTTCACTATCCCACTTGGAGTTATCACTCAAAATTGCCTAAAACGTTTCTCTATACGATGCTTCTTATAGATAACATTAAAATAAAAAGTTTCAATTAAATGTCTTTAATTGTTTAATATATAACTAACTTATCAAATTATTTATGAAGCCACCATTTTGAGAAATAGTGCCGACACCAATTCATTCATGTAAGTTTACATGACTTCCTGTAGCACTAATGGTATGCAAAGATTTGTGGAAAGTAGTTGAATTGCTTTGGAAACACGGCAAAATTTTCAATTTTCTCTCCTGTCACTATATTGAAAAAAGGCTGAAAAAAGATTAGCTCTGAATGCATAAATGAGGCTTCTTATGAATACTGTTAGTTAACCAAATTTTGTGAATTGTTTACTAGATAAAACATACTAAACTAACTTATTTATATTAATGCCATTAAAAAACCTGCAACCCCATAAACATGTTAGTTTACACACCCTACTATACCAACACTGGCATGTAAAATTTGGTGGCAAATGGTTGATTTGTCCTCGAGATATGACATAAACATAAAAAAAAATTGTGTGATGGTCTTCATAAATGGAGGACAAAAACACTATAGATTAGCAAATTCGATGATTGTGATAACTACAGTATATAAAGTAAAATTGAAATCGGTTACATAGTTTCGTATATACAGCACACCAAGCTCTAAAGTGTTATTGTAGCCGCCATTCTTAAAATAGGCGCCTGGCACATTTAAAACATACAAATTAATATGTTTATGTGTTGGCATATACGATGATTCTAATAAAAATTACAGCATAAAAAATTTGGTGGGAATTCTTCGAACAGTGTGGTAGATATACCAAATAAACGTAAAATATTTTTTGCAGACATTTTGAAAATAAGTGCCTAATTAATATAAATCCCATATGTTTACATATCCCACCTTAGTGTTAGTTACTTGCCAAATTTGACGATAGTTGGTTGAGTATTTTACGAGATATAATGTAAAGCTTTATTTTTTCATGTGATGCTATCTTATAAAATGGCTTACCAATTACAATGTCCATCTCGATGTGCGATGCTTACATGACGCACTGCCAACACTGCCAACACTGGTTTAAATCGGTTGAATTGTTCCCGAGATATGACATATCCCCGAAAATATTAACATGGCCGCCATTTTGAAAGTATGTGTACATTGTTGTTGAAAACTAAAAAGTTAGATGTCCTTGCTAAGTTTTTTTTTTTNGCCGCCATTTTGAAAGTATGTGTACATTGTTGTTGAAAACTAAAAAGTTAGATGTCCTTGCTAAGTTTTTTTTTTTAGAGTTTGCAAAATTTTGGTTCACACATTCAAAATTTTTAGACACACGCATGCACACACTCAGACACACAGACAGGAATGTGATCTCATAAGCCTTTGTCTCCTTTGAAAAGTAGCCAATTAACTGAATTTTCTAAAGAGCTGGTTTCCTTAGATTATATTTTAAACATGGAATTAAGATAATGTTGAACGTTATGTAATGAAATAATTACATTAGTTGATGTGTCGCCAGTTGTTTGGATAAGAGTCTTTATAGAAATAATTATTAATTTACAAAATCCGAAAGAGATGACGAAGTGAGTCAAATTATATGTTATTAATATCGGTATATTCGGATGTTTGTGAACTTCCGATTTCCGCATAAAGATTTCCTTCCTAATTATACTTAGAAAAATCTTCAGTTGACATTCGTTTTTATTATTGGGGAAATTTGATTTATTACAAATCGAATGGTCCCCGCACACTAAACACGTCTCGGATCAGATTGGAACCGCGACGGCGAGACGGGAGCATTGCTTCAAATGTAATAATCTGGATATATATGTATACACAGTCGAATCACATTATTATGACCACCTACTATAAGTGCCATCTGCCGCACGTAGCTGATGATGCGACCGACAGCGACCGACAGACTGGCTGTACGCGGTGCCCTTACTGCTTTCATGGGTAAGGGAAGCGATTAAACAGCGCTGCAAAAAGGGATGATCATCGGCTTTCGGGCCAAGGGGGGAAGCATTTCGGAAACAGCGACGTTTGTGAACTGTTAACATGTTTCTCTGGTAAAGGTGTATCGTGAGTGGACGAATGGCACCATATGGAATAACCATCGTGGAAACTGCAGAGCTCCACGTGGCATTGATGTGCGAGGTGAACGTCGACTACGATGGTGCGTGAAGGCCAACCGACAGTCTACAGTGGAACAGCTTGTGGCGGTTTCAAATATGACATCGTCTCTGTTTACTCAGAAAGATGTTCGTTTTTCAAGGACTAGAGACCCCACTGTTAGTGTGGCATCAAAGGGTATCATAAGAATTACNAGCCGACACATACAAATATGACTTCGTCTCTGTTTTCTCAGAAAGATGTTCGTTTTTCAAGGACTAGAGACCCCACTGTTAGTGTGGCATCAAAGGGTATCATAAGAATTACTTTGGGTTTGCACATAAAAAGAAATTGTTACGATACGCTGATATATTTTTCCCTTTTTGAAATACAAAATGCCAATTCCCAATATGAGATTACAAAATATATTAAAACTTATTAATAAAATCCCATAACTTTATATCCCCCAAAAATATATGATATATCATCTTATACAAAATAATTAAAAATAGAAATAACATTTAATTTTATTATTATGCCAAGTAGCCCTCCACCCCCCACCCAGAGGCTACATTTACAACAGAGGAACAGCAATTCCTTCCCTAATAAAGTTCCTGGCCTGTCTCCCCGAGCAGGATAGTGAACACAAGCCTTTTATACAATTTGGTTGTCGTCTTCTCGGACATTTTCTGGCGTTCATGAAGCGGAAACGCCTCCTAGTGGTGTCATGGCTGGTCGGTGTCACTTTGTCATGGAGATGCTCAAGGGTGGGAAGGGAAAGCAGGCGAGGCTTCGAAACAGCACACTAGCGCACTACACACCATTTGCTGTTCAGCACCCAGACAGGCAGAAGCAGCGAGATGGTCTGTCGAACAGGTCCCATCGCACCAAAGGTAAGCCATTGTCCACGACCCTCATGTAGCATAAGCAATCCAAGGTGAGGTGAACTTATGCGAATTCTTGATGCGCATAGGCAATCACATCTCTCCTCCCTTCATGTCGGTGTTGCTCATGAGTCCAGAAAATCTAGATACCTCGGCTGGTCAGACCGTTGCACCAGGCTTCTTTTCATGTGGAACATGGGTCGCGATGATAGCAGCATGCAGCAATAAAACAGACATTCACCAAGAACTTAAAAGGACGACTCGTAGAATATAACTTCATAAAATTTCAACTCGTACAAGGAAGGCTTGCTTTTAAACACACATTTATGCACACAAAAAAATATAAAATACTTCAGTTAAGATCTATAAGTGTATTCTATATACTGGTATTTTAACTTTTCGTTTTACTTTTCCATACATTCCCATATGTACATAATTTAATTTTCTCCCTCAACACTGAGTAGACGCCATTAAATATCATTAATACTCTATAAAATAAATATCATTAACACTATTCTAAATACTGGGATTAGACCATTCCTTTAAAACATTAATTTAAAAATATATTTTGGATGATACAATTATCACAACCAAAATATCAAGACAGCTTATGGGATTTTTAGGGGAAGGAGTGGCCCTTTACACCTCATTTGTGGGTACATGATATTTTTTACAGTGAGAAATTGGAACCTTTTTTCGATTTGTTAGGAGAATGTGGATCAATAATCAATACCGTCACGGGCAAAAGTATCCTAATTATTTGGTACGGGCGGCGCCATTTCACAGTTAGTTTAGCACTAAACAAAATTATTTTTGTACTGAGGTGATGAGCTTCAACTAAAATTAAATCACATGGTTTAAAGTTTAAATCTTTATACAAATTATTACTCTTTGGTTCCATTTTTTTGGCGATACGTAATTAAGTTGCGTGTCACATCGGCCCATATTTCTTCCAAGTTTTTATTACATTCTTCAAACAAATGCTATGGAGTGACCAGGCATTTATTTGCGGGTGCATCAAACATCTTCCCAAAAATACCTCGGATGGAGCATATTTATGAGCCCTATGTACTATATTATTAAAACACAGAAAAATAAAATATATCATGTCATCCCAGTGACATTGCGTATCACATTGAAAACTATGTAAGGCAATTGTATTGTTTCGATTCACCAATTTTATTAAATATGACTGAGGGTGGTACGGAGTAGTCTGCACCACCTTTATCCCCCATATATAATTTAAATCTATGAATTCCTGACAGAAAAAAAAACGTAGCATTGTCGGTTACTGCAAACACAGGCGAGCCAAAAGCACTATATAATCTCTGCACAACTAACTTACAAATTTCTCCTTCCTTTATGGTACACAAAGGAAAAAAAAATTGCGTAACCGTCTATGAAGACAAGGTCATGTACATATCCAGAGGTACTCCGGGGCAATGGGCCCACCACGTCCAAATAAATGTGCTCCCAAGGATAATATGCCACCATACCGGCTATTGGCATTCTGGTTCTTTATTTTTCGACATTGCATGCTGGCACGCATCGAAACACTTGACCCAATTTTCCAGATCGTTGCGCACTCCTGGCCATGTAAAAAGTTTAAAGACACAGGTAATTGTTTCATCCCGTCCTACGCGTCACCCGTAAAAGGATTCTTGATATTATTTAAAAATCATTGCCCTTAGTTTTTTAGGTACAAAACCTCTGAATTTGCCTCTTTTTGTCCATTCTCCTTGGAATACTTTATAAACTATGCAACAAGAATTTCCGTCTTGGATTTATTTAAGAGAATGTCTGTGTACATTCCATAATTTTTGTGTTCTTTTATAGCACTAAAAGCACTGGGTAACTTTTGCAACGGGTTTAATTCCAAAACATTTATACCAGCGAAAACTGAATCGGATAACTAACTAACCACATGGCCCCCATTTTCCACTGCCTCAAACTTGTCTTCGCAATACATGCATGGCAGTGCATCTGCTACAGAATTATCGATCCACTTTGTATGCTGCACCATAGATTTAAAGTGAGCGAAGCGCACTAACCACAGTGCCAATCTACCATCTGGCTTTTGTAGGTTTAACAACCAGCTATGAGCCTGGTTAACCATAAATAAAGTAAACTGAACATGATCTAAATATTCTGAAAACTTTTCCATTGCCCATATACTTATCACACTCTTTTTCAAAAATAATAAGTGTCCGTTCTGCCCGAGTTAATAATTTACTGGCTTATGCTGTCGGCACAAAATTACTGCCTTTCTCTTGATTCAAACACACCCCGATGGCCACGGAACTAGCATTACAGTGAAAAAAAATTCTTCACAAAAATTGAGCAAATGCTTGACGGTAGGATTAGCTGACATTTCGTTCAGTTATTGAAAAGCGTTTTCTTGTTACATATTTCACACAAACGGTAGATTTTTTTCTTTTCAATTGATTTAATGATTCTGTAAGATCAGAAAAATTTGGAATAAATTTACTATAAAAAGTAACCATTCCTAATAATCTTTTTATACCTTTTAAATCTTTAGGTTGTGGAAAATTAACTACAGATTTAATTTTCTCAGAATCAGTGCTAAAATTACCCTCCGAAATAATAAACCCTAGATATCACACATGTTGTTGTGCCCAACCTATTTTTTCTACGTACACCGTTAGATCAGTATTCCTTAACGCATCTAACACTGTCCGCAAATGTTTAAGGTGTTCCTCCAACATGTCACTGTGCATGCACATGTCATCAATGTACGTAAAGGTTAACTCATACAAGTACCGTCCTAACACATGATTCAACACTCGGGGGCCTTGCATTTGCCCACATGGGCAGACGCGCCTACTGGTACAGCCTTCAAGGTGTACAAAATGCTAATGGCGCTCTACTTTCCAGATGTAACTCGCACTGTAAAAAAGCAGAATTCAAATCCAATATGGTGGAATATTTAGCTCTTTGCAAGTGTTGGAAAACAGTTTCCATAACTGGTACCGGATATGAATCAACATGCAATTGTTTATTAACCTTTCTATAATCACATATTAACTGATATTGAACTGGTGTTTTTTCTGTAACAAAAAAGACAGGTTCGCATACTGACTAGTGGATTCCTCCACAATTCCCTATTACTTTAAATCATTGATGAACTGCTTAAATATTTGCATTTTGGCCGCGGACAAACGGTATGGCACACACACTACAGGCTCGCTATATTTTAATTTAAACAACAGGAACCTCTGTACAATGCTCTACTTTTGACGTAAGCACATCACTATACTCTGCTTTAACTGGTCTAACGCCTTTACTATCTCTTTCGAGTGTTGTAACATCTGAATATTTCGATATCGGGAAAGCTTAATTTGCAAAGCAATAATGGTCCCACAGGAAAAACTAGATTTCAACACTTTTCTCGCAACGTCAATACATGCGTGGGTGCTGCCCCAAAAATCAATACCCAATATCAAATCATGTGATAAATTTTCAAAAACACGAAAAGGCATTTTCCATGAAAATTGTTCTATTTTAATTTTCATCAGTGCCACAAAACTTGATTAGATCAATGCTGAGGAAAATACGACAGTCTCTCTACTTTTTATTTGTACGGTACAAATTGTTACAAGGTTCATGTTTTATGAGAGATGTAGAGGCATCAGAATCTACCAAGGCAGACATTTATAAGTTTCCAATTATTAATGGAGCACACAGCAAGACATTTCTATTAAACAAATTGGTGTTTGAAACAGAACCTCTAAACCAGAAAGCTTTCCTTGCAACGTACATTTAAATTTAAGGTGACTAGGATTACCACATCGGTAACAAATCACCATTTTCACCTGTTTTTTAACATCGGCCATTTATTTTACATCCGACTGGTCTCTGTTTCATTGTGGTACTACTTTCCTGGCACTTTCTTTCCCATTTATAAAAACCGTTTTCCGTTGTATGATTTACCCGAAAACGAAATTTGGCATTTCCATTTCGGCTTAACCTGTACAGAATTTCCTTCTCCTTTTCGGGTTTTATAAAAACATTTAGCCGTCGGATGGTTTGACCGAAAACAAATTTGACACTGCCTTTTACGTGTTACGTTCATTTCCATATTTTGCTTAAAATCACCAACGGTTAATTCTGCCGGAATTACCAACGCTAACAAATCTTGCAACATTTGTGCCTTTGTGGCAAATATAAAGAACTTACTGTTTCCAGTCATCAAATTAAAGCACCTAATTTCTACCAAATTTTCTTCCGCACACAGCAAACCCAAAACTTCTACCAGTCTAATGGTCACATTTACAAAATTTTGCATTGATTCTCCAAGATGCTGAAATCTTTCTTAAATTAATATGCACTGGTGTGCAATGGCTACTGGAGTACCGTTTTGCCACAAAATAGCCTGACAAAATTCTCAAAAGTACATACGCTCATTCATACCTTGCCCTACCACACACTGCAAGGGTTTGGGCACTTTAAATATTATTGCAGCATACAGGATGAGTATAAAATAATACCCAAACTTTGAAGGTCTATAATATCAAATCAAACAACCTTCAACCTTGATTGACCAATCAAATTAACCGTGGAGCCGTGAAGTTGGTTAACCATACATTAATAAATGTTCAATGCGACCACCATTAGCGGCCCGAACGACCTCTACGCGATAATCAAACTCGTTCCACGCTATTGTCAGCATGTCCGGTGTTATGGTTTGGATGGCATTCGTAACGCTCGGTTTGAGGTGGTGAGGGGGAAGCGAACTCGCTTTCGACACGTCAATGTGAAGGGGACGGTCTGTTTTTTCCTTTATGTGCCGAGAGATGACACTGGGAGCGTCTGTCATCGCATTTTGAGCGTGTGTTGGGTGTTAGTCCGCATCACGTTGGCGATAGAACAACAGCAGGCGTTCTATGTTATTAAGTTTGCTTAATATGAATCGGTTACGACTATTCAATGTGAATTCCGTCGCAAATACGGAAGTCGTCCTCCCGATAGGTGGAGTATCGTACGTTGGTTTCGTCAGTTCCGTGACACAGGGTGCCTTTGCAAAGGCAAAAGTTCCGTGCAGCCGTGTGTGTCTGAAGAGAATGTGCAACGGATTTAACAAGCATTCGATCGCAGTCCGAAAAAATCAACTCGACAAGCTAGCCGGGAAATGTAAAACCCTCAATCGACGGTATGGAAAGTGTTACGAAAGCGATTGCTGTGCAAACCATACAGGTTACAGCTTGTACAGGCTCTTACCGAAAGGGATAAAGATCAGAGATGTGATTTCTGCGCGTTCGTTCTTGCCAAGAACTAGGTAGACGATGCCTTCATGTCTAAGCTGGTTTTTAGCTACGAAGTGACGTTCCATACAAATAGAAGGTGAACCGGCACAATGTGCGGATATGGGGTCACGAGCCTCCACATGAAACCACCGAACACGAGCGCGCTTCCCTGAAAGCGAACATGTTTTGCGCTGTATCCGAAGACACTGTTTTCGAACCTTCACGAGGCCACTCTTACTGGAATCCCTTATTTGGACATGCTTACTGAGTGATTGTTTCCTCAGTTAGAAGAGGCGGCGGGGGACTTCATTTTCAAGCAGGATGGTGCGCCACCCCATTGGCTCCTAGCTGTTCGCGGATACCTGAACGAGACGTTGCCACAACGCTGGATTGGTCGAGGAGCAGCCAGTGACCAGGCTCTTCATCAATGGCCCCCAAGAAGCCCGGATCTTACTCTGTGCATAGAGGATCAAGCGTTTCGTCCACCATTGCCGCCTAACATTGACGACATCAAAACGAGAATTACAGATGGCATCAAAACCGTAACACCGGAAGGTTGACATGAGTGTGGAACCAGTTTGATATTGCGTAGATATCGTTCGAGCCGCTCGTTGTGGTCTCATTGAACATTTATGAAGATATGATAAACAAACTTCACAGTTCCACACGTTTCATTTAATTGGTCAATCAAGGATGTAGGTTGTTTAGTTTGATATTATATACCTTCAAAGTTGGGGTATTCTTTTATACTCATTCTGTATAATACTGCTATTTCACGTATATTAAGTGAAACTACTTGAGCCATTTGAACAAACAGTTTAACTACAGCGCCAAAATTCATACTGTGCACTACTTTGAAAACATTGCTTAGATCATTAGGCAGATTTTTATGGTTTTCAAAAACCGCGTCTAAAGCGGACTCACCCTCAGGTTGACCAGTAACTCCTCCTTTTCTCAGCACCTCACGAATCAGATGGTGCAAGACTTCGATTTAGTCCTCCGGCTTGTAGGTAACACCAGCATCGGTGAGCACTTTCTGCAAGGGATTCTTTTCCCAAAATTTGTTTCCAGACAGTGCAAATGGCTCCTGAAGTCATTTTGCAAATGGTTTTGATGCACCCAAACTATTTTCGCTCTCTTTACTACTGTGGCAAGCCCAAACCATTTTTCAATAAATTCAAAACTCCTAAATTGATTACGCCTTTCAACTGACCGCACTGACGAAGTAGAGTGACAGTTTTCTATCTACATGAGATGGTTTCAGTAGACACATACAATTAGGACATCGTCTCTGTTTACTCAGGAAGATGTTTGTTTTTCAAGGAGTAGAATTCCCAGGCCCCCGCCCTCCTGGATAGTGTGGCATCAAAGTGTATCATAAAACTTACTTTGGGTCTTTGGGTTTGCACATAAAAAGAAATGGTTACAAAACTCTGATATATTTTCTCCCCTTTGAAATACAGAAAGCTAATTCCCAGTATCAGATTACAAAATATATTAAAACTCATTAATAAAGTCCCATGACTTGAAATGCCTTACAAAGACATGATATATAATTTGTTATACAAAATAATTAAAAACACAAATTACATTCATTTCTATATTATTCAAATCAACTACCTCTCCCAATTAAAAAAAAAAGGGAACAGCAGTTCTTTCCCTAATAACATCCCTGGCCTTTCTCCTCGAGTAGGGGAAAACACAAGCCATTTATACAATTTTGTTGTCGTCTTCTCGAACATTTTCTGAAGTTCATGGAGTGGAAATGCCCCCTGGTGGCATCATGGCTGGCCGGCATCACATTGTCATTGTGATGCTCAGGGGCGGGAAGGGAAAGCAGGCGAGGCTTCGAAACAGCACACTAGCACGCCACATGCCATTTGCCATTCAACACTCACACAGGCGGCAGCAGCGAGATGGTCTGTCGAGCAGGTCCCATCGCACCAAATGTAAGCTGTTGTCCATGACCCTAGCATAGAAACAGCAATCCAAGGCGAGATGAACTTAGGCGAATTTTCAATGAGCGTAGGCCGTCACAAGCTCACTGTGACTCACAATTCAGCGAGCCCTTATGCTAATGGGGCTCTCCAGTAGACGGAGGGTGACTGCACCCATGATACACAGGCGCATAGACGAAAACGACTGGAATTTGCTCAAGAGAATGGCACTGATGCTTGGCGACAGATAGTCTTCTCCGTCGAGTTACTGTTTCAGCTGCATATAACAGATGGACGTCAGCATGTCCGGCGAATAATGTCGAAGACCCAACACCCTTCATACATTGCTGGACAAACACAAGGTGGTGGGGGCAGTGTTATGGTCTGGGGAATATTCTTGTGATGTTCTCTAAGCCCCATCATCCATGTGGATGGCACTCATGATCAATTTGGTTATGAATCCATCCTCTGCAATCACATCCACCTGTAGGTGATGATTGTCTTTCCTCGGGAGGATGGAATCTTCCAGCAAGATAATGCGCCTTGCCACATGGCTGGAAGTGTCTGCACGTGGTTGGAAGAGCACGATCAAGACTTCAAAGTTCTTCCCTGGCCCCCAAACAGCCCCGATCTCAATCTAATTGTTTATCTGTGGGAACACCTCGATCGTCGTGTTCGCCATCTGTCTCCTCCGCCAAGCACTCTTCAATAGTTGAGGGATGCACTGCAGACAGCATGGCTCCAGATACCCGCGGAGACTGAGTTACTGCCAGCTCGTCTAGCTGCTGTCCATTCTGTGAAGTGTGGTTACTCTAGATACTAGCAAGTAGTCATAATAATGTGATTCGTCTGTGTGTAAATATATAAAACAGATTTTTCTAAGATGCCGACATTATTACTTTATAAGATACATATATTTATTATCTTGTTTCATTCTTAAAGAAACAATATAGTCTTAACGAGAAGGAAAAAAAATAGATAACTTATTAAAAGTAATATTTATAGTATACCTTTAAGCAATAAATGAAAATACTCCTACAGTTTATCTTCCATGACGAATATAGTCAATGCAATTTTTTTTTGTAATGCAGCCTATGTCATAAACAATTATATTTATTACTTACAGTATGAAATATATCGATAGTGAAATCCTGATATTACTTGTACACTTGCATTTACAAGCATTAACCTCTCGCTTCATGTTTGTCTCTTCATATATGGATGCGCTCACGTGTGCAATCACCCACATCACACAAAGCATTGAAAAGATAGTAAAGTAGTATCAAGCATAATATTGCGATTAGAATTGTTTTCAATTATTAAATTAATTTAAAAATAAAATATGTGTGCTTATGAAGAATTAGTCCTAAACACAATTGTATTTTTATGTATGTCTTGTAAACAACATTGCAGTGTGTGAATTTTAATTTCAACGAAAAGGTAAGACCATGGTCACACGAGTGACTCAATAGCGTCTTGTAGGACATAAGTTCATATTAACATTTTTGCTTATTTTGATCCCATGAATCGCTTCCCAAAATTTGTTGCAATAGATTAGATACACTATATGCAAAGCCCCAAGTGTATTTTGCGGACTGATCTGTCAGCAGGGTAGATAGATTTCACAAGACTATTATTACACTGGAGCCAGTATTGTTTGTTTACTTACTACTGCCACCGTGTGAGGTATTTGTACACAACTATTCAAGACTCAGTCTGACTAGTACTTCCTGTTTATTACTGGCTCACCCGCCTCTTAGCACTTTGAAGTCTGCACACATTTATTGGCGTACAATACCACACCGATTTGAGTCGAGTCAGCTTTGCCTAGCACTCCAAGAAGACTCGTTATGTTAGTATATGTCTCTTAAGGGCATTGGCCACGTAAAAATGTGTATTTTTTTTTAGATAAACTTCTTTTGGCGCATTGAGGGTAAAAGTTTAGTGTGCAATGGAAGTTGCGTGTGCACAGTGTAACGAAATTCAACAGTGGACGTGGTAGGGGTATGACCCAACGCGTTGCGCATATCGTCTATCTATATACAAACCAAAGGTACACAACATAGCACGTGGTTATATTTAAAACCGACAGAAAATCAGTTCATGTAGTAAGCAAATTGAAAAACATTTCATTTGTATTGGTAATTCGTTGTGAATATATATATCTTATTAATTAATTTTACTTGCATTGTGCCATGAAAACATTTTTAGTGAAAAAAAGGGTGTAATAAAATTTTTCAAGTGTTTTCAATTATTTGAGGTAAATTTTTTGTAACCATAATTTTATTAAGTTTTACTACTTTTGGCGTGTTTAATCAAACCTTTATTAATTATATTTAATGTCTTTCTTCGGTCATTTTATCGTTTTTCCTACTCGCATAAATTATTTGCATTCGTAATAAAATTTTATTTTAGTCACGCTAAAGAAGTATAACTTCTAATGCGCGTACATAAGTACACGCACCAATTTTTTTTACCTTAATATGTATATCTTTTAGACATTTTCAATGATTTCCTTGAGAAAAAATTGATCTCATATTTTTTTACGTAAATAAATGTCGAAGTCAAAATTTTACTGCTTTAAAAATTTTTAAATAATGGATACTATCTTACATAGATAAATGAGATAATTCAAAATGAAATAAAATGCTAAGAGCGACTTCAATATGTCTAGGAAATCGTATCAGGAAATGATTTTGCTATTTTAAAAAAATTGTTGAAAGTAAGGAAATTGTTGCATATTATTTATTTGTTGCTGACCCTGAATTTATGTAAAAAAAATTGCAAAGCATGCCTTAAAATTAATTAAGACTAGACCTTTCAGTTACCTTTATTAAAATTCTGTAAATAGTTTGGTTTTTTATTTCCACATTATAACAACAAAACATATTTTACTTTTACGTGTAATTTTGCAAAAACAATGTGATCTAAAATAAATTATCTGGGGAAAAATAAGTCACAAATGTCTACAAGTTGTACAGTATTTGGTACAAACGTAAAACAATTTTTTTTTTCGTTGCCAATGCCCCAACATTGTCCTGTTACCACACATTACACTGGGACTGCTCACAGTATTGTACAACGTTCATTATCGCCTGTTGATCACCCATTGGTGTATCGGATTGATATTGTCTCAATCAAATGTCATACTACCATGTGCAAAAGGATTTCGATGACAACGTTAAAAAATTACTATTGCATTATCATTTTGTCGTCGATCTGTGTCCTCTCGGCTGGTTTATCTGTTCTTTTCTCTGGTTAATTTTGTGGTTCCTGTGTTGTTCTCAGTGTTGAATTATTTTATTTCATAATCTGACAAGGAATACTTTTTCCTGGCTTGTGTTTCATTGTGGTTTTGTGTGTGTTTTTAGTTTTTATTGTTCAGCTGTGTCCACTAATTATTTTTTGCACTGTTTTGTTCACTTGTGTGGTGTTTTCGTTTTCGCCACGATGTCGTATTTTCTTTCGGTTTGCTTTTGTTGTCTGTCCTATTTTGTAATAACAAGTTGTTCGCCTGTATTTTTTGGTCATTTTAATTATATATATATATTTTTTTTTTTTTGTTTTATATTGACAAGGAAACAACTTTTCCTAATTATCTGTCTGTGGTGTTGTAAAATGTTTTTTCGTTTTTTGTCTTGCTGAGTTCTGTGTGTGTGCGATTTTTCTTAAGTGTCATGGTCGGTAATGGACACAGTCCAATCATACTAACAGAATAGCCTAAAATTGTATATTAACGTGTGAATCAAAGTGGCAATGAAACCTGGTGGGAAAGAGAGTCCGGGCAATCGCTGAAGAGTAAGTAAAAGTGTAGGGTGTGAAATGAGATGCGACTGCTTGCAGGTACGAGAGGCACATAATGTTCCCCAAGATGTGGGCTCAAAACACGGAAGACTACGTGGCGGCCAACACCATGTACAACAGGGACCCAGCTAAAGCCGGCACTGCACGCAGGTATGCCACGCCCTTCCCCTGCACTTACTGTAGTGCAGAACTAAACAGAAAATAGTATGAAATCAGCCCCTGGCTGAAGGCTATTACTGACTAAAAGTATTTGTATTTTAATAAATTTTTTATTATGTCGAGATATAAAATTACAGAGTCACAGACTAAAATAACATTATGCAATTAAATTCAGATAATGTCAATTTACAAAATGTTAAAGTTATTTCTTATGTTATAACGTAAAAACTATGAAATTGTTCGTGATTTAAAACTGATTTGCCAAGTTATAAATTCGGTCCCTCGGTCTCCTTCCCTTCAACAGCTCCATTCCTACCCATTGTCTTCTCTAGTAGGAGACTGAGGGATGGAGTGTTACTCCTTGATGTGTCCAGTTTAGTTGTATATTGCTATTGTTGTTTTTTTCTGTTTTGTGATTATTGTTGTTATTATTGTTACTACTGTCGTAATTGTGGCTCTTATATTATTATTGATAATCGTTTTTATTTAAATTTGTGTTGCAATGGGATTTTGGTTGTACAGTATGATTATTATATGTAAAGTACAACTTATTATTTTGTGTTGCAATAAGATTTTGACTAAAATGTTTAATTGTAATTCGTAAAGCTGCAAAACTACATCTAGGTTTTAAAATTTAGTATAAATTATTATTAATGTATCTACTATTTACAATAACTATCATGTTTTATTCTAAAAATGGTATCAAATATAACTACTAAAATAAAGAAGCCACGGCCAAGAGAATTTTACCTACATGACATTAGGATAACAGGAAAGATAGGTTAACAATATCTTTGGATAATTACAATATTTTTGAATATTCGTACAACTGGGCCAAAAAAAGGTTTTTTTTAATCTATGTGTTGTAAATCTATTTTTTCGCCCGATATTCTATGAGCATCGATATTCTGTGCCTTGATCTACATAGAGCAGAAAAATCGATTAATTATGTAAAAATTAGCATGCCTGATGTCCAGTCACTCTTGAAAAAAAAAGTCTGAATGGGCAGCTTTTTCCACTTCCAATCCCTTCCTACTGCGAACACAGGATGCCATGTCGGCCTCTTTGATCTCAAGGCACACGGGCGAGGAGAGTCGCCTTGAGACGGATCTTCCCGGACATGTGTGACGGATACCAAACAAGCGTTTTTCATAGTCCGGTATTTGTCAAGCACCCCAACTGTGACGTGATGTATAACATGGTGCTTGTCAAACACGAGGTCATGAAAAGGCTGCTTTAGCACCTTAAGGAATATCCTTAGTCGTTATATGGACCTCATCGAAAGCAATTGTATCTTTTACAATTTTAAAAATCTATGGAATATTTAAATGTAAATATATTTTTTAGGACAGAAATGAATGTCGATATTTTTCGCACATTCATAAATTTGGTTATGAAACATAACTATGGTAGTAGAAAAGTGTCATTATCATCGAAAATCGCTGTAAGTAGCAATCTGTTTTCGAAAATTATTCTTCTGTAAAACAGCGTTTTTTATTATTGCGAAAAAATGTTGTGTCATTTCTGAAGAGATTCCTGTATTACAACCCTACAGCCACCACTTACAATTGTTAGGAATCCGAACACACGCACTTGTTTGTTAAACATTGTTTACTAAGCATTCCACTTAAGCGCTTTGGAAAGTCATGTAGTGTATGAATTTCCGAAACATTAAGTCAAAACAGAATATGACCTTCTTAATATGTTTAGATGATAGTGTATTTATTGGCAATACTTATGGACATAAAATAAATAGTTAGTAGAGTATATAGATTTCAATTTAAAAATAGCCAACTTCAAACGAAAAATTAAGGATAGAAACTACAAAATCATTAAATATACCAAAATAATTGGTTTAAAATGAGCAAACTACAAAGAAAAAAGAAAAAATTTAACAAAAGATTTTTTATGATCTTTCAAGACGATGATATTCGGTTGGAATTAAGAAACCGGGTTGGTTTTAATTTTGATACATAGTTTTAAATGATAAAATTTTATAACTTTGAAACCTATTATTTTTTAACATGAACCTATTTTGTGGTTTCTAAATGTTATTTTTAAAAAATAAAATAAAAATTAAATTAAAAAACGACACATTGCATCAACTGTTGTTTTATGTGGTGATTTCGTCAAAACAAACATTACATACATAAAATAAATCCCACCTTAATACATGATACGTTTAGGGGGTTGGTCACAGGGTCCGGAAGATTATATTTATGCCCGAAGGGCACCAGCTAACCAGTTAAGGGAATCCGCTCGGGTTAGCACGAGATTCTCGAGGTGGGTCGTGTTTGAAAAGCCCGGGCTAATGGATCCTTCACCCAATGTCTTAACGAGGTCGCGCATGATGACTGACATCGGCGGATATATATGCGACGTAACATACCCACACTCCCGAAATTGGGTATTGTGGCTCCCCAGCACGCAGTTCCAATGCACTGACATAAGCACATCACATTATAAAAAATACATTCAGACTTACGTGATGTAAAGAAACATGGCAGGTAATTGAAGGTTAAGAAGTGCAGTCACCCTTAATATCCCTGTGAAGCTGGGATATAGTACACATGCCCATAGGTTTCAAGAAGTACCATTTGCGTATAAGAAAGTCCAGAACAGATGTTACACAAAATGAAGCAGAGGTATGTCACGAGGCCCCTGCACTGGCCTAAACGGCAATGACAAAGGCGTCAACAGATGCGAACCAAATATTACATTGTAAGTTAAGCCAGAGGGGCCGTGAGTATGCTCTGGAAGGGAGGCATACTGGGGGGTGCACGAAGATGGTCAAATAAAAATTTTCCAGTACAATTAAAGACTATCTCAGTGAACGTGATTGAAGTACAATATTGCTTCACCCCCGAGCTGAATACTGCGACCTGCCCTGTTGCCCGCTACTCTCAGGCTGATGAGGGGGTAGCGTGGCGGAGGTAGCAGTGGTTGACCGCCGCTCGCCATAACAGAATATCCCTCGACGAAATATGAAATTAGTGAAATTTAACATACAAACCCTTGAAATTACGTTGAAAATGGCATGACATGAATTATGGTTTACAATAACATACAAAAAGTGAAAAAAAAAGGTAATAATAATTTTTATAGAGTTTTGAAACATTTTTATAGTGAGCCTTTTCCATGGCAAGAAAAAAAAACACATAGTACACTTGCAGACTCTAAAAGAATGAATATAAATTAATGAATAAGTCTTATAATTAATATTAAAATTATGGTAACTTTTCACGAGAATTTTGACATGGTTCAGTCAGAGTTTAAGTGTTCCACTGCCGGAGTCAAAACACATATATATATATATATATATAATTAATTACCAATGTCACTTGTTAAAGACTTCAATAATTACTGCTTTGTTCTTTTAATAAGGGTTACACGATGCACTAACTGGATTCTCGTAAAGTTACTTGATTAATTAGATCTCGGCGACCATGTGGTCAGCACTTTGCACCATCAGTACTCTGTTTCACATGTAGATATTTTCTCACATTCATTTAATGTGTTACCAAAAATTACGATAGCAATTATGAGATGTTTGTTAAGCTTTTTAATGCAGTTGAAACATAGTTATTCCTTGTGGTAGTGAAAGTCATTACACTGAATTCGTCAACATAAATGGGACACATGGCCCCTGGTCGTGTGGCATGCGGCTGGTGTCTTTTGTAGGTAGTTCCTTCCTGCTCTCCTAGATGGTGTACGAAGGTCGACAAGGGCTCTGGGGGAAGCATCAAACGCTACCTCCACTGTAGGAGCACTTTCGACCCCACGCTCGGCAGTTGTCTACGGCATCTGGCAGCAAGGAGGCCCATGCCGGGGCGTGGCCGCAGCTGTTAATGGTGTCTCTCTAGGTTGGAACACCTGAGTCGCGGCATCTCGGCGGCTCGGTGATGCTGGTGTGGTGTGGCCGTGCTGCTCTCACAGCAACTGTAGTGCTGAGGTAGGCACCGGTGGCGCTGCGGTCGGTGGAGCACAATGCTCGAGGCGTCGCTGTCGTAGCCGTCGCTGTCCCACATTGTTCCTTTGACTGTAGGTGAAGTGGGCCAACCACTCTACTACCCGCCCCCTGTCACCGGTCCCGTATCGGGTGTGTGGACTCCAGGCGTCAGTGCAGGTATGGGGGTGCGTGGCAAGGCTACAGATCTGGTGGCTGGTGGCGAAAGTGCTGCACTGACTGGTGCATCCCTCATTGGCATCGGGGTGCTGGACGAAAGTGCAGTCATGAGTGTGTGGGGTGACGTCTGCTGGTATGTCGGCTGAAATGCCATGCTGACTGGCAGCAGATATGTCCCAGGCAAACTCCCCCAGCCAGTTTCAATCACGGCCACTGAACCCTTGCTGGGCGTCTGGGCACTGGGCTTTGGTGTGAATGAAGGCCATGGGGTGAGAGTTGGTGGATGATGATGAATGTTTTGGCCTAGCACTGATTAACGCTTAAATGCGGTGTGGTATCGGACTGTTATCACATTCTTAGCACAAAAAAATATTACCATGAGCTTGGTGACACACAAAACAACGGGTACAAAACCCCAAATCTCTCTGTCAAAAGATTCCAAACTAATCACCAGTTTGCGTGTTTCTTGGAAACAGTATCAATTTACTTGGGTGTTGGCCACAGGTTGGCTTGGCCACAGGTGCTCAGGTACTTACCAGGTTTTTAGATATAATTTTTCATGATATAAAGTTCAAGGTTGTCTATAACAATCTTATGATCTTGTAGTTTTTTTTTGACAGCTTTTAACAGCTTTTAGATCTCCTAAAAGAAGTACTTACTCGTTTATAAAAGGCAGGTCTCACAGTCAAACCTTCTAGAGTTATATTTGCAGTTCAAGAAATCTCATTTTTGGGACATAGGATTTCTTCTACTGGGATTTCTATTGATCCAGAAAGGACTAAGTCCGTTACAGATTTTCCCTCGCCATGAGATGTGAAAGGCATAGCCAGGTTATTGGCATGATTCAATTTTTTGGCAAATTTATTCCGAACCTAGCTTAAAGGCAGCACCTTTGAATAAGATGGGGAAAAAATCTGCGAAATTTGAATGAGGTGAGGAGCAGCAAAAGGCCTTCGACACATTCAATAATGATATTACCAGGGGTTGGCCCGCGAAATCCGCGGGTACACTATCCTTGGGTGAAGCAGGCACCTGGAGAAAATTTGTTTTGTTGTAAGAGTTGAGTTGTTAGTATATACATACAGTGTAATGGTTTCCTAAGGGGCGGCAATGGTAGTGTTCTCTCATTTTGTGTCTGATTACAAAGACAACGTGTAAGGATAGAACAACCACGAACAACCTGTCCGGAACAACCTTGGAGAAGGCATGAGGTGAGAAGGAACCACTTCTAACTTCACCTTTTTTTTTTTACAGTATAAGTGTAGGACAGGAACCACGTCTGTCGACATTCTTTGAGGGAGATGGTATTAATCATTTCCCAGTGGGCTACAACAGCCATGGTTACTCCTCTGTGTCTCGTTACAAAGAAAACATTTTAGGCAATGAACGCCTTTGGTAGTACCTTGGAGAAGACATTATATGAGAATGAAGCACTTCTTACTACACCTTATTGAGGAAAAGAATCTTAGTCGGCCCTCCGAAGTGTGCCAGCTCACGCTCTTGTTTGCGACTTGCACTCAAAGTAGGCTACATTTTATGATTGAGAACAGGCACCACATCTGTCTACATGCACCAATACCTTCATGAAGGGTGAAGGTGAGCAGGAACCACATCTCAGTTCACCTTATGGAGGGCTTACCTCCATGGGTGAGCAGTAACCATGTCTAACTTCACCTAGTGGTAGGATTTATTTGTGTGTTTGAAAGCATGCAATGACCTACCACAGCATCACATAAGTGCCCGTCCCAAAGCAGATGTGAGTCTCAACAGGTGACAGCATGGTAACTGGCCTGGTGAGTACAACATGCCAGCCTCGGGATATGAGTCGTCTGTAGACGCCTCGCGTCCCAACACTGAACTTACAGACCCAGGAAAGAACCACAGAACGTTTTCAGCAATATGATTCGTTAGGGTCTGTTTGGTCCGAGTCGGTATCAAGACCGACTCCCTTGTATAATAAGTGTATAGCCTTAAGTCTAAAGGGACTTTGAGATGAGTAGGAACCATGTCTGAACTAACCTTATGGAGGGCTAAAACCATTGTCACACCTCCATGGTGTGCTAACGTCGCATCTCATGGCGCGTTAGCTTCACCTTCCCTCTACATTTATCTGGGCTTGGGACCGGCAACATCACCGCATGTGAACCATGCTAATATACAGTGATGCAGGATGCATTACGGAAGATGAATGAAGTGTTGTAATGCGTATTCGTTTGTGGGCAAGTGAACATTTAATACTTTGTGTATGTGATGTAAGAAGAGAGAGTATTCTTTCGCGGAAATGGGGGAAGGTATATGTACGCATCTATTGTAGAAAATGAAGCTGCAGTGGCGAGGACCCTTCCACATGTCGTTGGCCAGCACACAGAAGAGTAGACGGACTTGATAGAAGTCAAGTTTTCGGCAAATCGTGTGCCACTAAGGAGGTCAAAGCATTCGATGTAGGGTAGCAGAAATGCACTTGTTAATTTGCCTGGAACAGGCAGACAGATATTTTTGAAGAACCTGAAGGAGAGGTGTTTTCTTGAATAATAGTTGTTTATTTTAATGATTGGAGAATATTTTTTATAAGAAGGAAGAGGTGGTTTGTTTTAGGGAGAGGTTAGCCGAGAATTTCCGGGTACACCACATTCAGAGTGAATGTTTTGTTTTGGTGATGTTTTTGCAGGACGATACCTGATGATGGTTTAGCCAGCACCAAGACAGAGTCGAAGCTCTTAGCACGGTACAGTGCGACATACAGCTGCCCGTGGCTGAACACTGGATTTGGAAGATAAATCCCTGTGCGGTCGAATATATGACCTTGGCTTTTATTTATCGTCATGGCAAATGCCAAGAAACAGGAAACTGTCTGCGACTGAAAGAGAAAGGAAAGTCAGCCGGGGAAGACAACAGTTTAATTCTAGGAATGTAGGCCCTGTCGCCCTTGTAAGACCCAGTGATGATCTTTCCATCAATGACATAATCGGACATGTTGACCACCAACAACCTGGTCCCATTACAGAGTCCATGCTTGGTGTCAAGGTTTCTTATTAACATAAAGCAGCAGCCAACTGCGAGAGTGAGTGAATGTGGTGGTAAAGATGACACAGTCAGTGAGTTGAGAAACACTACCGGGACACTCATGGAATCGCCTTCGCTGTCCTCCAGCTGGTCTTGGCTGAGGAATGTCATGCTCTCTACACAGGCGGGACACCATGGTGGCGTTGATGTCACCTACATCGTCGTTTCTTGGACAGAGAATCGCCCTCGCGGTACTTACCTGCAATCATAAAAGCACACACTTTTTGTAGAAACAGGAACCACTCTGTCAATGCACTGCCATAGTAGAAACACTAGGACATCATTCAGTATCTCCTCAGTTAGCACCTCATTTCCGAAGACGTGGCTGCATATGTCACCGTCGTGGAGAAGCACTAAGATCTGAGGTAGCTGCACGTAGCCATCGGGCAGGCCGAGGATGGGCGGAAGTGTCTCCTCGCCGATTCGCAGCAGAAACTGCTGGAACTCCTCTTGCCCTTGGTTGACCCTCATGTTGTTCTTGAGGCGCAGCTGTGTGAAAAACGGCCACAGTGGGGAGTTCTTCAGGCAGGCATTCACTTGGTCTGCGCGGCCTCCGTGTCTCATCACAGATAGAACTTGGCGGAAGTCACCTCCGAGGAGGATGACCTTCCCTCCGAACTTAGTGCGATTGTTCTGGGTAACGCCTCAAGAGTCTGTCAACACAGTGCAATGCCTCCTTCGAAGCCATGGGCTCCTCGTCCCATATAATGAGGCTGCAGTTCCTCAATGGCGCGGCTTCTGGTGACTGTGCCGAGATGCCACACAAGGATCCTTGCATGACCGGTACAGGTAGTTTGAAAAGTGCATGTGAAGTGCTCCCTCCTGACAACAGTATTGAGGCTAGGCCTGTCCAAGCAAAAGGTATACAACTTTGTTTTCTGCCCGAAGGCAATGTATGATGCAGTTGTATAGGAATGTTTTCCCCGAGCCTCCAGGACCATCTACGAAAAAAACTCTGCACTGGGGTTCATCACCACCGTAAGCAGGAGCAACAACTACAGCCATCACCTTGCCGAAGGCAACTGCCTGGTCGGAATTCAGAACAGAACGCATGCGTTCACCTTCATTGCATTCTGTTTCAACTTCAAATTGTTGCAGGTAGTCTACATGGCAGAAATTGGGGCATGGAAGCCCGAAATCGGCGAGCGATTGGTTAATCACACCCAGCCTGAACTGAATGTGGATGAGTGCTCTATTTTCAGCAGTCTCTACATCGTCAGATGTGTCATAGAGCAGATATGGTTTAAGGTTGTTAAACATTAGAAGTGGGTCTGCTATGTTGCAGTGAATGAGAATGTTGGTGAACAAAACTCTCAAGCCCCCAGGAACGCTCCACCTTGCAGCTTCGTGCATGGTGACCTGGTATATGTTGTCTCTGTCAAGCAGGAGCAGGAGCAGGAACACGACACGCCAAATTGTACGATGGATGTACAGTATGCCGCACAGTGCGAAGGTCCCCGAGGGAGGTGGGACCTCTCAGATTGTACAGAAGCAGCCTAAGGCAAAGTAGCTCCTCGTTCGCCTGAGGGCTTACTTGATGAATCCCAGAAATTGTATTGAATCCACCCTTCTCTCTTGCCTTCCAGATATGCTGCTTCTCGAGCCAAAAGAAGTGGCTTGGATGCTGGGCATATGTCAGGTGTAGTGGACATGGCCTTGCCCCACACTCACAGCCACCACGGTGGTAATGCAACTTGTGCTCAGAGTTATAAAGAAAGAATGCTGTGAGGTGTGTGTGCTTGTCACACGACCTCTCCAATGCGCCAGCTACATCATTGTCGGCAATGAAAACTGATTGCCTGTTCTCAAGATGAATGTTGAGCCTGAACACAATTATGTTATTGTCTGTCATTTTGTACGACAGCAAATGCCAGCATGCTTCTGGTGAACTGACACAACTGCAGTTGAGGTAAGATGTTACCTCGTCATGGACAATGTCTCCGACATGCAGAACTGCAGAGTCGTGTCCTTTATGGATGTATTTATACAGGTACTTTGTCACTTGAAGTGAGGAACACACTTCAATGTTAGTGTGGCACTGATACTTCAAAAGCAGATATGGGTTATAAGGCACGATGTGCCTGCTTTCATACAGCTTGATGCTGAAGGTAGCAGAAGCGGCATTGCCCGGTCTTCTGTATTGGACAAAGCCACGGTAGTGGAGCAGAATCTCTGCCTGAAAAGCCTTCGGGAAGTGGAACCTGCAACCCCCATCCCTGTGGCAGGGTGCAGATGGCCCGCACTTGGTGTGCAGCATGTGGGTTTTCTCCAATGCGTATAGCTCAGGTCCCAACACTCTGTTCGGGACGTCAGCTCGGACAGCGGCATCGGCAGTTTCTGGCATCGCCAACTTGTCGCCTTTTGACAAAATGAGCAGGATGTGAGTGTGGGGCAGTCCCTGCTTCTGAAATTCAATTGTATAAGTGAAGGCATCCACCTTGCCAAACACTTGCTTTTTGTGGATGTCATCCATTAAAGCAACAAGTTTACATTTGAAAACTCTGCATACAACATCAGGACGATGGCATGCCTGCTGGCGGCCCTCCAACGAGAGCACAATCTCCGGCCACTTCGGATTGCAAGTAAAAGTAATGAACATGTCTGGTCTGCCAAAGTGACGCATGGTAGCTACCGAGTCGTGATAGCATTGATACATGTGTCTTAGCGACTCATAGAAAGATTAAGGAAGTATCACAACTGTGCCCACTCTGACATGAGCAGCATCAGCTTTCCTCTGCACATGCTCATGAAGACCCAGGTATTCCTCAACTCTGAGCTTGTCTTGGTTCTGCCTTATGTACCATATCCTCAAGGCTTCCGCCTTACAGTAAGCATAAACGACAAACTGTTGGAAGAGTTTTCCAGAATGGTGCACGGTTGAAAACCCGCACCGTTGCATTATGCGATATGCATAGAACTGATTGCAGGTTACTGTGTTGCGATCCGTGCTCACAATAAAAGAGTGGCCGAGGCCACAGGTGTACCCATGTTCTCCATGTGGGAACAGGAAAAGGTAAGGTATTGAGGTGAATTATTGCCTGCACAGGCCTATCTTTAGGATAAATCCTGATATCATTTGGTAATGGTGGGATGTCACCCATAAAAATCGCTGCTACCTCATTTAGAGCAACAGGAAGGTTGTATATGTTGGGATCCTTGTTCAGACCCGTGCTTGATCGTCAAGGTGACCTGCCTCAAAGGGCGGCCCATCTGCCTTGACTCATCTTCCTCCGACACCATTGCCTGATGCAAAGGATTGATCTCACCAAGAAGATGTTCCAGCATCTCCAAAAATCCAATCTGGTAAGGATTGTCCTGATGCACCTGGGCAGTACTCGCTGCATCCACATCGATAAAGTAAAGTTGATTATACCGAGAGTCTGTGCCCTCCACTGGACATGCAGCCCCAGAGGTGAGATGATGCACTTTTCTGTGAATTTGAAATGTATACACTGATCGGCCAGGGGATTCAACGAAGCTGCCTGCGCAGAATGAGGCCAACGATAATGCTGCATTGTAGTTCCTGATGAACTGTCTGTAATCAGTACTCTCATCTGAATCACATGTGAGAAGTTCCCGTAGGACAGCAGGACACTCACCGAGAGGAGGTAGCTGGACCTTGCCCCTCATGCAAAACATGGTGAACACGCCGTCGCATTTTATGCCTTCATTTGCCAAAAAGAGTTCGCCACAATGCCGACACTCATTATCCATCTGGCCCATGTTGTGTGCCTCGACAGCAACTGGCCCACCTCTATGGGCAGCATGGTAGTGCCGTGAATGATACTGTTCCTCTTGGAGGATGAGCAAAGGTGCATCTTCTTCTTCGTAAAAGGGCCCCAGCAAACCCTTGGTTGTTTCGTCATCCAACAGGATTGACTCTGTTACTATGCTTGTGTCAGAAGGCACAGCAACAGTAGGTATAGCAGCATGTGAATGTCCAGCATCAGAGGCTACACACGAGTGTGTTTTTCGCCTTCCCCTTGTTTGCACAAAAGGTTGATCAGGGGCGTGGGAAGGCCCTGCCACTTCGCTGTCGTGAAATATTGTTGGAGGTCGCACTCCTAGGACGAGTGTTGACGTCCGCACAGGTGTTTATACCTGAGATATTTCAGACTCATATCCACCGGACACACTGTCTGATTGCTGAGACACATTTTCTCTTGACAAACACTTATTGAGGTGCTTTTTGTCCTTCTGTGACCGGGTGGCGGGACTTTTCCACTTCTTAACCTTTGGCATCGTGACACGAATATCCAAATTACAAATTCACATAGGCAATGTTCACACACACGTCTTCCGAAATTACTATTTCACAAAGTCGATGTTCACAGAAAAAGGAGTTGTCACCTGCGATGGCTTCTTTGTCACCTGCGATGGTACAGACTCAGATGCACCTGACACACTGTCTGATGGTTCAGAACACTTTGCTCTTGACAAACCCCTTACTTATGCACATCTTTTCCTTTTGAGACCAGGTGGCAGGACTTCGCCACTTCTTAATCTTGGGCATCGCGATACGATTTTCCAAGTAAGACCTGCAAAATTCTCACGATGTCAAAGTTCACAAACACAGTTTTCAGTGGGGACACCGAACTATGCACCATCTGTAACAAAAAGAAACCCATCGGTAACATATGACACACTGCAAACAGGTCACATGTATGTGACACAGCCATCCTTGGAAGGTGTGTGCATAACCACAGATGCAGTCTCCACACATCTGACACTTCTTGTATTCATGGACTTAGGCCAGTACCATAGCCACACACATGCATAAGGCCTGTATTGAACCTTGAAGGGTGGCCTTCACCACAGACGCACCCTCCGTCCATTATATCCAGCCAAGGCTGGTAGGGAACCGTCACCAAAGACACCCCTATATTAAAGGCTCCATAGGAACCGTGGAGGGTGACCGCCACCTCGGGCACACCCTCCACACATCTAACGCTTCTTGTATACATGGATGTAGGCCAGCACCACAGCCACGCCCATGCATAAGGCCCGTATTGAACCTCGGAGGGTGGCCTTCAACTCAGACGCACCCTCCGTGCATAATATTCAGCCAAGGCTGGTAGGGGGGCCATCACCAAAGCCACCCCTATGTGTAAGGCTCCATTGGAACCGTGGAGGGTGACCACCACCATGAGCACACCCTCCGGCACGTCTGTATACGGCTGGGCGGCCATAATTACAGGCACACTCATGTGTCAGGATTCCATCAGAACCACGGACGGTGACCACCACTGGCACACCCTCCACAAAGCACGACCGTATACAGCACATACCTATTGATGTGCTTGAAATTTACGCCTACATCTCAAACACGCCCCCTCTGCATTTATCCGGGCTTGGGACCGGCAACATCACATATGTGACCACATGTGATACAGGCTGCATTAAAGAAGTCCCATTGAGGCGTGGGAGAGCCGTGGTTGCAATTTCGCGCCAAACCACTGGGCACAATGCTACACATGATTTCTGTCACGTTCTATATCAGCCGAGGCTAAAAATTAGCCCAGCAAAAATGTCTAGTTTCTTTGATACACTCGATCTCCGTCACTTTCTATATCATATATGCTTCAATCGCCCAAATCTAGTATCCAAAAGGGCTTAACTAAGTTCCCTACCTCAAATCCCATAGCTATCGGACACAGAAACTGTTATACCCAGGGACAAAAATCATATAGAACCCCCAATCACCCTCAGGTGTACCAGCATTAATCGAAAAGGGCATAAGAAAGTTGCCTCCCTCNATCATATAGAACCCCCAATCACCCTCAGGTGTACCAGCATTAATCGAAAAGGGCATAAGAAAGTTGCCTCCCTCAAATCCCATCGACATAGGCTGACAGCTGCTTCTCCCAGGTCTTTAAAACATATTTCCCCCTTCTGTCCTGTAGGGGTACCGACATTTTTCCATAATCGCATAACTTACCCCGTGGCCGAGGGAGGGTCCAAAGACAGCAGCCCTCCCTCAAATCCCACCGCAATCGGCCAAAAACTGTGGCTTAGAGAGCCGAAAAACATAAATTCCCCTCCCCAGGGGTACCAACATTTTTCCATAAGGGCATAACTTACCCTGCGGCCGAGGGAGGTTCCAAAGACAACAGCCCTCCCTCAAATACCACTGCAATCGGCCAAAATCTATGGCTTCAAGAGCCGAAAAACATAAATGCCCCCTCCCCCAGGGGTACCGACATTTTTCTTTAAGGGCATTACTTACTGCGCGGCCGAGGGAGAGTCCAAAGAGACAGCCCTCCCTTAAATCCTGGCGAAATTCACCGAAAACTGCAGCTTCCAGAGGCGAAAATTTTTGAAAACACACCCCTCTTGTCACCACATCTCCTCCCTGATGGGGGTTGGAGGGAAGTGGTGAGGTGGGATCAAAAGATGCAGGTTCAAAGATGTGCACAAACTTTGTTCCAGCACTCTACCCCTTAAGGGGAAGGGGCCCTGCGCACCACCAAAGTCACCCTTCAAACTTCCGTTTTTGATTAATGAGTATCATTCATCCTCATTTATTACATATGCCAAATTTTAGCAAGGAATTTATCCTTCAAACCGATGCTTCTTTTTATCTGCTGTTTTGGCGGTTCACCTGATATGGCTTAACCTTTTGGCCAAAATTTTCAAACCATCTTGTGATGTGAGCCGCTCACCCTATCATGGCATGATCGTTTTGACCACAAATCCACTTCTTTGGTTAGCACCGCAGTAACGTCTGAAATACGTACCAGTAATCTCTAAATTATTTTTGCCTGTTGCCAGGTAAACCAGGGCTGGTTGGATGTTATATTGCCGGGCGCCATATTTCAGTGGTGAGCTAATGATGAGGGTCGTCCGGTCGACGGCCAATGGGGACCCTGGTAATCCTCCAACAGTTTGTTGATGGGTGTCGCTTACTTACGGTTGCACTTTTTATATCTGATGGCGAGACTGTAGACCGTCTCGTACGCCTGAACTATGCTAAAAAAAAATTAGGGTGATGCAACAAAGGATGCCCTACAATGAATTAACACTGATTTCACTTGGTTGAACAGTTTATTCACTGTCCATGTTACATGTGAATAATCTATAAATGATGCATGATAATGGACCGAGCACTTAAGCAGTGAAAAACGCGTGGTCTTATATTCAGACACGATTGCGTTTAACTCTCCAGTGAGAGGGCGGTCGGCTCTCCCCTCAGTACATTAAATATAATACAAATGTTCCAGTGACTAATATATTACTATTGCAGTTAAATGATTGCAGCCTCTATGTGGGTACTGAGGGGGCTCGTGGAGCGGGCGACCAACATCGCCGGTATTGTCCGGGTGCTGAGACGAACTGGCTGAGTGTCCTCAGTTTCCGTCACGAGTGACGAGGACCGAAGTCAAATGGTGAATGATGAATCATAACATGAACACTGTGTGATATAATTTTAACGGTGAAGAAATGTATAAATTAAGTTAACATATTGGTGAAACCCCTATTTATTAACAAATGTCTGTTAAGATTGAAGTTGTGAAGTTTATGGGTCGTGTCACCGCACTAAATGACATGTTACGAGGATGGAGGCCTTTATAGGCAATCTCCCTTTTTGCAAACATTTTTCATCTTTTATAAATACACATTATATAGATTATTATGTTTCTCGTGAAAAGTGTTTGCATTTCACTTGCTATGACATGTAAGAATTTGACTGGCTGCAGTGTTGCCATGTGGCTGTCTCCCAAAGGAATGGACGATTCCCCCTGGGCAAAGGGGTGTGGAATGCCATGCTTGATTGCTGTTAATACAATAAAACACACCCCTGACTGTAGATGTGAATGCGCACTACTGGTGACACTCTGGGGCACTTATCACGTCAGTTTTGGCCTATAAGACTGTTTGATGCCACTTGGTGGTGCGTCACGTCGTATGTCGTGGTGCGAGCTGCCACTACTCAACGACCAAGTGCCAGTGCGCCCAATGGCTGTGGCTTTGGGGTATTCACCATTTCGGATCGCCTACTTATTTATTAAAAAGTTACCTCTTGTAATAAATGAGTAGGACAGTCTCTTGAGTTATGCAATTCTTGTTGGCAAGAAGGTGCAATTTCCGTTCTTGTCGACCTGCACTGCGCACTCTTGGCCTGATGTGGTTGGTGTGGCTTGGTGTAGCTGGTGTAGTTGTTGTAACTGTGGCGGTCGAAGTGGGCACAAGGAACCCGTGAACACGTGGTTCACATCAAGGTGATGCTTCACATATATATTATTTTGGTTAACCAAGGTTGTGAAATAAAACAAAAGTAACAGAAGGCCGAGCAGCCTCCCCACAAACCTTCCATTCATGCACAAAATAATTGTTAGTTTACAATTTTTTTTTAAATCACATATGGTTCAAATAATAAAGGTCTTTAAATAGTTAAAGAAAAATGAGCAATCACACTTACACTATACTAATAAAGATATATTTGATTTCTTTATATATATATATATATATATATATATATATATATATATATATATAACTATTTCTAATCCTTTTAACATGAGCATTGATTTTTAAATGGTACATTTGTATTGGAGATTTTAAACTAGTGTTATCTTGTGATATATATATATATATATATATATATATATATATATATACACATATATATTAAGGATAATAAAATAACAGTAACGGCAAAGCCTACTAGCCATAGCCAAAATATTAAATACTGAACATATAAAGAGAAAGGGTGCACCCTATACAAAATGGCCAAAATAGGTTGAGTAAATTTAGAAAAATTAATTAATAGTAACTTAGTACAAAATATTTAACTAGGAAGATGATATAATTTTTCTCTTCTGTTTTAATTTAATTACTTTTAGTTTGTAGCATTCCTATGTTCAAAAAAAATTCAATTGATGTCTTTGATGGATGTAAGATCCCAGGTAACACATAAGTTGTGTGATCCTTAATGCAGAAAAGGAAATATTTGCTTATCTTCGCGATGAAAAAGAAGAAAGCCAGCCACACAAATGTGCCGGGTCAGGAAACATCTACATGGAAGTTCAGGAGAAGTAGTTACAATCCTAATGGCAGCCTCACACAGAAGCCGCACAGCCACTGACCGCTAACTATAATCAACAAAATACTGAATACAACATAATGATGAGTATGACAAAAATTTGCACAAGGTAACATGGAAAATATAATACTAAATAGTGGTACTTGCAGTGGTAAGATAAAAGAGCTAGCACATGATTTAAAAATATATAAAAAGAGCAATACAAAATATCGTGTTTCTCACCATTTTGAAGGATTCCGGAAGAAAGAAGGGAGCATTCTAAACCAGCGTGATGGAACACCCAGCTAGTATGCATCGATAGTATAGATATGAACAACGATAGGTGATAGATATTTCATTTGGTATACAGTCACAATTAATGTTTACAATACAATTAAATAACATATTATCTAAACAAAAATGAAGATACTAAGATTAAAAATATTACCTACTAAAAATAAAAACAAAATTTAACAAAGTAAATTCTGTTAAATACATACACAAGATAAGTGCTAATAATACTGTCAAAACAATAACTGGCATTAAGTTGTTTACCAAAGGTAACAAAAATGTTATAGGTACGGACAATAATAATAAAAAAAATGTTTGAATGAGTTCGGGAAAACCAACCTTTGCCATATAATGTCCGAAAGGGACACGAAGGGTGAAAGACAAAGAGTGCCATTAAAAAGAGAAAATGGCACAAGGTTTAAGGTTTGTTTGAGTGGAATTGGCAGTGAAACAAAATACCACTTTGAATGTAGATTTTAATCACTGCAATGAACCCCACTGAGAGGCAATGATATTAACCCAGCAACCTTGGCATATTGGCAACCTATACTGAAGTAAAAAAAGGCATGTGGCTGATGCTACGACTACATGATTGACACTGTCCCGGTGCTTTTGAGCTTGCGGGACTTGTGGGTGGTGCTGCCTCTGGGTGACGAAGTTAATTTAAGATTTCACACAAGATAATGACTATTGAAGCTATGTGGTAATTGGTACAAAAACAATGAAGGCCCAGAGGCATGCGATGCGTGACCACCCCCAGTAAGCGCTAGCGACCACTGAAGATAATTGCAGAGTCCTGCCAAAAGCTCACCCCAAAAGCACGGGAGAGACACACGAAAATGCAAAACACTGACACAAAAATAAACAACTACTCTAGCATAACACAACCCTTAATTACACAACATATGAGCACTTGCTACTTGGTTAAAGTAAAAATAAATTACGGGAAACAGAAAAATGTGTTGGCATTATATTTATTGTGCAATGTGTTTTTTAAATGCTTCTGAACTGTATTGTTCAGTACGTTGCTTAATTCATTTGGGTTGAAACATAACTAACACTGAAAAAAATAGGTTATTAAAATAATTTACACCCTCAAATTTTAGTATTGTAGGGTGGCATTGGGTGGCTCTAGCTAGACGCTTCCACTTGCACCCCAGCAGGGGTTGCGTGTGGGTAGCCATGCCTGAATGGTTAGAAAACAATAAACACTCTGCCGATACTAATTAGACCAAATTTTAAACTGACTATATACACGCAACATTTTTTTAATCTTAGGCCACACTCACACTGCCCGGACATGCACACACAGAGGCGTAACACATTTAGAGGGGACGCACGAAGGGGGTTGCTGGAACTCTGGAGTCGTTGTGGCCCCTTCTCTGCGTTCATTTCGCCGGTGGCAACTTTATTGTTCTGAGGATGNTGGTCGGCCAGAATTGTTATGCCCTCAAAAGTTACCTCTTGAGGACATTAATAAGTGGGATGGTCACCTGACCCTGGTAGTACCTCGGACGTTGAGCACATAGGGTGCTCTCCTAACACACAGTGCCGAGGTAGGAGTCGTGGAGGTGTAACCGCCATTTTTGGGCTGACTCCCCCCAGTAGAGGGCATGCCAGAGCTGTGTAGGTGTAGCGGGACGAGCGGGCTAGGGGAGAGGAGTACGGCATATGTCAAATTGTTATAAAAATTTGTTGAATTAGGTAATAAACTTCAAGTGGTTTTAACAAGAACATATAATCAAATTAATTATGAAGACTTTGTATTTATAATTGTAATATATGTAATATAATGGTGAAATAATAATTTATAAATTTTAAATTTGACATGATATAAATGTTATACGATTTAAATCGTATATATGTGTGTGTGTTTCGCCAGTACTATCAGAAAGCTTATTTAATTCTGAATAATTTCATTTTTTTTTTCTGTCAAGTATGACTGATAATCGAGCTCGGTGTGTAGTTTGCAATATTTCACTGTGACTATCTCTCTTACACACATATATAGATATCGCAGTGGAAAATATCACTCCAGTGGTGCACTGCCGAGCTCTCATTATCATTTCGTAACTTCCTTCGACACTCGGTCGAGCGAGTGAGCTGAAGTCCTATCAGCGATGTTTCCAACTTCTGATACGAGAACAATTGGAATTGAACCTTCGTCATCCATGAGTAAATACCACAAAATGTTTATTCGACATACAAAATCATAAATTATTAGTAAATTAATTTAAAAAAAAAACGTATGTGAAAGATAAACAAATGATTTGCCATCACCTGAGATATTTTTCTTTCAACAATTCTGTACATTCAAAATGGTTTCCATTGTTTTTGGGCGAAACACTAGCGAATCAGTCTTGTAAAGTTGAATATATAAGTAATTTAATTCCATATACTCTTCTAGAATGTACATTCGAGATTTTCAAATAGCATATGAATAGCGAGCAAGTGGCCATAGCTATTTATTCAATGGGTGTGATTAGTGTGTCTTGGGTGAGTGATGTACAGAATTTCACAAAATATCCCAATTTACCTTGGTCTCTTCCCCCTTTCATAACCCATGGTATGTGTAGCCAAAATATGAACCAGCTTCTATAAGCGAATATGAGAGATTGCGATGGTGTATCCATACAACAAAAATAAGATAATACTGTGGGGGGAATATGTTGTGAGATGGAGACAGGTTAGGGCATTTAACAATTTTTTCTTATTTCTGGAATCTAAGCTGCTTATCTATAATATATTCTTTTGAATTCTCTCACACAATCTTTGAACGAAGTATAAAGTTTATCGCTTGAGATTAATGGGCATGAAATAGATAAAGATTTTTATTGTTTTTGCATTTTGTACATCTTTTTGTTCCAGTTAATTTGTTCGAAACCAATTTATCGTAATTTTTCATTTCTATGTGATTTGGAAGACGTATTTTTTAAATTTAATTTCCACAATAACATACAATTATATTATTGTGTTTTCGATCATCGTGAAATTTTGAGATTTTGTTGTTCGTATTCTTGACAGTTTTGTGCTGATTGCAATGTTTTGATTAAATAAAAACAATTTTTTAGTAACCTTAGAAAATAATTTTATTATTTTTGTTTAAATTTTTTTAGAAATATATATTAGACGAAGCTTGGACTGCTTTTCAAAAAATTCAAACATTTATGTAAATATTGAAATCTAAAATTTCATTAATTGTCTATTAAAAATTATTTTGAAAAACATGTAAAAATGTTGATGTTGAATTTAAATTTTCATTTACAAAATAAACATTACCATTAAAAAATTATTGCAAAATGGATTTTTAAAAATTGGTTTTATATTAATTTTACAAAAAAATTCAATGGATAAATTTTCTTTTTAAATTATGCAATGTCGAAAGTTACAACACTAAGAAATTTTTTAACATTTAAATTGGTAATTTAAATTTTTTAATGGTTAATTGATATGTTAAAATTTAATTTATGAAGATAAATATTTTAATTATATGAAAAATGGTCCAAGCTTCGCCAGATGCATGCTACTGATTATGTGTGTTACAATGCTCGCAGTAATATATTTGTGTTTTTAACAACTCCACAGTGTCATGAGATCGAAGAATTTAAATTAGTGTCTATGTCTTACTCAGTATTAGTTTTTACATGTGTTGTGAGATAACCCAATGTACAAGAAAATTAAAAAAACTTCAGAAGAGTTTAATTAACTATGAAGCTACTACAACACCAATAAAACTTTTTGAAAAATATTTAATTTCATAATATTTCATTGCATGTATTAATTTTAAATTTATTTTGCAGACACTTTTGTAACACCTTAAGCAAATCAGTGAACTGCTACACCCTGGAGATATCATTCTATGGCTACAAGAGGCCGAATGGCTCGGAATTCCTCACCTACACGGAAGAATCTTGTATCCTTTGGACACAGCTACACTGCTATATGTAAGACTTAAACCCTACCGATTTGAATCACTAAATAGTCAATCCCGCAATGAAAAATAATTTTGTTAGAATTCACCATGGCAAATTTTTGTGGTGTACAGAAAATAATATTTTTGTAAAGGACAAATATTTGCGTTTACAAATTCTGTAGATATAAACATACTTTTTCGCGGGCACGACAAAGAACTTAATTTGTGTTCGCGACAAAGACAAAGAAACCTAAAATATTAGTTTTCTACAAGATATTGTGTGGTTATAACAAAAAATTTGGCATTTCTATCTATGCGTCCGGTGTTTCTGGGGATTGAACCAGACACCCAAGAAAATATCGGACATTTAGAATCAAAACCCCAGATTCACTCGATCACTATGAAAAGATGCCGTAATGGCACAGAAACCATTTAAGACCATTTTCTTTCACCACTTCCATTTTAGTCATGCTATACAATTTTGATAATGTGTGCTACGCAGAAAGAAGTGTTATAGTCAACTGTACTCAAAACATAGCTAGTAGTAGTATAAAATATGAGTCGAAGGCAAGGGCATTGAGCACCAGAGACGAAGATTGCCGACCAGTGTGTTAGAATTTCTCTTTTTCCCTCAAAATTTCCCTTTTACCCACAGTATTTACCTTTTTCCCTTCGAAATCGACCATTTTCCTTTTTAAATTTCCTTTTCCCTTTTATAATTTCCTTTTTACACCCTAGAAATTTCTCTTTTTTCCCTTAAGATTTTCTTTTCTTCCCTCAAAAAGCACCGATTCCCCCATGTACCAAAAACGATCCATTGGATTGAATTCGTGGAGGGGGGGGATGTCGGTTTCGAGGGCAAAACAGAGGTAGTTATATATGTTTCATAAGCAAAAATTATGACAAATCAGTACACAGAGTCAAGGACTGGAGCAGGGGCCGACTAGCAACCATGTTGTAACATAACTCGACCACCATCTTGGATATGGGTGAACTTAACCTTAAAAACCTTATCATGGCCTTAAATAACCTAAAATCCAAAAAAAAAAAAAAATCTAATGTTGCTAAAGAATTACAAACATGTAGGAATAGTATTTAAAAATTATTTTTTTTAATATTAATCAAAAATTATGTAGAAATGTATTTTAAAAGAATTGCCTTTCCAGGGGTTTCCCCAGCATGTAGCAGATGACTTACCCACCTCCGAACAATCACATTGTCTTAACATTCTCCCTCCCAACACAAACCAACATACCAACACACACACACCCTCTTTCCCCCTTTGTGTCGTCACCTCACACACTCATTCATTCATTCTCTTGTATGCAGCCATCTTGTTTTTTCGGTTTGTCATTTGTTTTCTTTGCTGGAGTTCGTCTCCTGCCTATGCGGGACACACTATCATGGATCCCAATTTTAAAGCACAGGTGTTGCTAGTGTATTAATTATAGATTTCGCCGCCATGTGAGTTGCAGATTTATCCACCACATAGCAGCGATATTTGTTTAAATTATATGTGGTGCTTTCGGCGCCCTCCATATTGTATTCTATTTTCAATGCCTAGGTGTCACTTATTTCTCGATTTCGCCACCTACTGTCATCCTGTACCAAATGGCAACGAGGTTCATATGCACAAAGTTCATAAACTGTCATATTCAATTTTTGTTTTATTTTCAACATAAGTATACATTTTTAATGTATTTTTATATAAAATCAGAGAGGTTCTTGTCAATGCATTAAAGGAGAAATAAGACACAACATATTTGTTAAAAATTAATTTTATTCAGTAATGTAAAACATGAGAAGACTCAATTGAACAAATCCATATACACGGATATATTAATTGCAATGTTCAGTGTTCACTGCTTGATGTCCGCATCGGCTACCCAGGAATTGTAGCAGGCTGGGTAGCCACACCACTTGACATACGATAAGGTATGGCCCCTACTCCTGCACACACTCGCGTAATTTTCTAAATCTAAAACAGACTCTTGCAATCGATTGTATACACCACTGAATTAATAAGTCTTTCAGAGAAGCAGAAGGGATTGTATAAGAAATTAAATACACATAACTAAGTATACATAAATTTTATTTATTTACTTAATATATGCATTCTGTATTTCTAATTAGTTTCTACATTCGATCTTTACATTTCTCAGATGTTTCAGGTCATGGATAGTAGCCAACAGTCTCTGATATAACAACGATCCTTTAGTTCATCGATGATTGAAAATATCTCAACAATGCGTGAAAGATCCCTGCATCTTTGCAGGTCAATCAAATGTAGGAGTCTATAAACAATTTCATTCGAGTCTTCGGAAAATATGTAACGAGCGTTCTTGACACCTTCTGCCTTCTTTAGAACACTCGTCGAAGGAAACTTGGAGAACTGTGTGGGAACATGGAGAATCTTAATCCTTCTCATCAGATGCTTCATTTACACGGTCGTCATAGTCACGATCAACAATGATGTCTTCATGATCGTATTCACATCCTGTTTCGTCTTCAATATCAAGCTTACTTTTCTTTGTAAGGGTCGCATGGTCATCATCAGTATTTAGAGACGACGACTGTTTATTTTGAAGTTCGTCGATTTCACACGAATGTCTTGCATGTGCACATTCCACACAAACCGACTATAACTTATGGCTCTCATTCTGTCATTAGTAGTAACTGTCTCGTCATAATCGTCTGCAGAAACAGTACCCATCGATGCACAAGGGGTATTGACATCACCTACTGGTTGCCAGTATACGAACCATTCCAGATCTTGATGTATTCCTTCAATATATGGCCTTGTATAAATTGCATGCGGCCATTGTTGTAATGCTTTACCATGCGAATTCCCTTGTCGTCTGCGAGCATATAATGTTGTGTATTAACCGGAGGTTATGAAGTCAATGCATGCTGTTTTTCAGTGGGTGAAATAACACTACATTTGTCACCATATATGTGTTTATTTAAGTTACCACAGCGAATGAATTGTGTGGAACTTTTACAGCATCTAATAATCGCATGAGATGTGTTCTTTAACCAATTACTCTTCTCACATCGCCATTCATTGCAACCTTTACCGAAGGTCTTGGAACAGTATCAGCATTGATTTCCATGTAATTCTTGAGCAGTCGTTGAAGGTATGCATGTATTCGTACATGAGACACTAGATTTCACATCGTCAGTAGTTTGTATCGTATTCAAGCATACATGAATTCATACACATTACTCCTTCACAGCTCTGACTAAGCAGTGCTGACTCGATAGTGTTGACTCCTGCAGACTGTCTCCTGCCGACTGACTCCTGCAGACTGTCTCCTGCTGACTGAATCCTGCAGACTGACTCCTGCATACAGACTTCTGACGACTGACTCCTGCAGACTTACTCTTGCCGACTTACTCCTGCCGACTGAGACTTCTACCAATAATATTAAGCAAAAGGTATATCATCCATAGGTTCCGATATGTGATTGCTATACTGACATAAGTAGATTAACAGAGAATAAATTACAGTATTTATTTCTAACACCTTAAATTATGGAACTGAGTGTGAAAAAAATTATTTACAAAAGAAAGGAGGAACATGTTGATACTGTGTAGACGAATCTATTTGCAATGGAAAAAAATAAAACAGATAATGTAGTAGTATAATGTGTTTAAAAAGATATTTTAATTTTTTTTCTCTCATGCTGTTCGCGCCAGGCACTGCTGTCCCCTGGGTCACTCTTGCCAAATGCCTGCGGGCAGTCGAATTTACCCAGCAGGGTGTGATTGTGACCCAGGAGGATGTCGGCACATGACTTGCTGGTAACGGCATTGACGTGCTGACGAACAGTGAAGAAGGTAGCAGGCAGTTCTGCACAGGCAGTGTGTTGCTCCTCCATAAAGGGATGTAAATGGGTCTTGAGATCTTGGTTGCGATGCTTAATGGGGTTCGAGCATGGATGGTAAATCGCTATCTTGATGTGCCGCATTCCTCCAAGTGTGCACAGTTCACTCCAGATTCGGCCAGTAAACTGAGTGTCGTTATTCGTTAATAAGTTCTGCGGGTAACCCCATATGGGAAAAAGTCAATTTGCAAAACTTTTGCCACACTCATCGCGCATGCACTGCTGACAGGTTAGGCCTCCACCCACCTAGATAAATTGTTGGTCACTACGACAATCAAATGCTTACCCCCCTGCTTTCCTAGAGTATGGCCCCGTCAGATCGAGGGACACTGTCTCGAAGTTCTTTGTGGGTACGTTTGCCTGTGTTGTTGGGTCCCATTTCGTCATGAATTTAATTGGTTGCACTTGGCACACTTTTGAGTGTACTTTTGTGCTTGTTTGGTGAGTCGGACCAGAAAAAGTGTTCAAACAAGTTGCGAATGGTTTTTCCATCCCCAGATTACCTGCCACACTGCTATCTTTTGCATGCTTCAACACATAATCACATACACTGGAGGGAACAAGTAATCGCATCATGTCGTGATTGGTTGATGAACACATCTCTAGTTTACTGTCTACCTTAAGACCGTAACAGCAGGCATGTGACATGGACCACCTTAACAATAGTCAGCCGAGTTATTTATACAGAATGTTTAATTCATAACGTAACAGCGATGATTATGATGATGCAGACGAAGTGTTCAGCTGGAAGTTTCGAAGTTCGTTGGAAAGAAGTGAGTGTGCAGAGGCCGAATGGGGTAAGACCTTAATATACCGTGGTTCAAGTAGACGATGCAGCGCTGCGCAAATGCGAAGAGGAGGGAATAGGATGGTATCGTGGTGGGGATCCAAGAAGGAAGCAAGGAACGGGAAACCGAGCAACGAGAAAGAGTGCAATGTAGTTCAGTGATTCTAAAACAAACCACTGCCGACAAAAGTGATGCCCTACTCGGCGCAAATCAGCTAATTATTTCCCTCAATCCTTGCTCAGTACTTTTTTATTGCACTCGGAATGCATTTTCCAAATTTTGTACACGTAATTTTCATATCTTTATATTGAGTTCGCACACTTGTGTTCTTTATAAATACAGTGATATTTCGGCATATCTTTACTAACAGTATATATTTTTAAGTATAACTAAAGTCTTTAATTTTTTGAAAATATGTCTATAATTTTTTATGAAGATCCTATTTATTATTAATTAATTAATTTTAATAAATTATTTAACTAAGGTTTAACACCTCCATAAAATGTCAACATGTCATTTTCATAATAAAATGCTGCTTAATTTTCTACTTTTATTTATATAAAAAAAATGAGCAGTATAAATAGTATGATATTCTCTTTATATTCATTTCATAATGTGCACTTGAAATTAGGTTTAAACTAGATGTTATTTTCATATAAATAACTTAATAATACAATGCTATTTTGTAATGTCATATACAAAAAGAATAAAATCGATGTAGTTGCAAAATTAAACAACTAAATTTTGCTAAAACAACTGAAAAAGCTTAAACAGAACAAACAATATTGAGTTTTAGATTTTTAAGTTATACATAGTAATTTTGGTGTAAAGAAAAATTATAGCTAATAAAATTACTTCACCCGATATGTTCGCACAAATTACTAACGTGATTTAAATATGTCAAATGAGAGCGCTATTAAAAAAAGTACAGAGGTATTAAAAAACTGGAAAATGTTGCAAAATTTTAAGTCA
This sequence comes from Clitarchus hookeri, assembly GCA_002778355.1. Classification (NCBI taxonomy): domain Eukaryota; kingdom Metazoa; phylum Arthropoda; class Insecta; order Phasmatodea; family Phasmatidae; genus Clitarchus; species Clitarchus hookeri. The sequence continues at coordinate 566,139 of NQII01000917.1, read as the reverse complement.
CACACAATTTTAATTTATTATAATAAGTTGAAATGTTTCGATGTTGATCACAGGGTCCGGAAGATGAGATTAATGTCTGGAGGATGCCAGCTAACCAGTTAAGAGAAATCTCTCGGGTAAGCACGACACTTTTGAGGTAGGCTGTTTTCGAAAATCCCGGACTTAACGAAGGTCGTGCCTGATGACTGATGTCGATGGCTAGATATGAGACGTAACATACACGCACTCCCAAACTGGGGTATTGTGGCTCCCCAGCACACTGTTCCAATGTACTGACATAAACACTTTAAATTACACAAAAGAAACTCAGACTTATGCGATGTAGAGAAAGGCGGCAGATACTTGACGGTTGCAAGGGCCCATCCCCCTTAAAGTACATGTGAAGCGAGAATAAAGTAAACATACATATCAGTTTCAAGAAAATACGAGTTGTATTTAAGAAAGTCCAGATGAGATGGTACACAAAATGAAGCGGCTTGCGGCACAAGGCCCCGCACTGGCCTAAGCTGGTATGACAAAGGCGTCAATGAACGCGAACAAAATATTACATTGTTAGTTATGCCGCAGGGGCCTCAAGTATGCTCCGGAAGGGAGGCGTACTCGGGGGTTCACGAAGAAGTTAAATAAAAATGTTCCAGTACGATTAAAGACTTTTGTAGTGAACATGGTTGAAATACAAAGTTGCTTTGCCCCCGAGCTGTGTGACGCGACCTGCACTGTTGCCTGCTACTGTCAG
>NQII01000917.1:451612-565380 GCA_002778355.1 Clitarchus hookeri | reverse complement strand
GTGGTGGCATGGTTGAGGTAACAGTAGTTGACCGCCACCCACCAAAACAGAATATCCCTCGACAGTATATGAAATGAGTGAGAATAAACATATAGCTCTTGACAATACATTGCAAATTGCATGATGTGAATTATGGTTTATATTAACATACAAAAAGTGATAAAATGTATGTATCCATAATTTTTATAGAGTTTTCAAAAATTGGTATAATGAGATTTTTTCACAACCTGAAAAGAAAATACACACATATAGAATTTGTAGACATTAAGAGAATGAATATATATGAATGAAAATGCATTTTAATTAATATTAAAATTACCTGTATTTTTCACGAGAATTTTTTCTTGGTTCGGTTAGAGTTTAAGTATTCCTCTGCCAGAGTCAAGACACTTGTCACTAATTAATAACGAATGTCACGTGTTAAAGACACCACTTATTACTGTTGTTTTCTTTTCGAGGATTACACGATGCACTAATTAGCTTCTCGTTAAGTTACAGGATTAATTAGATCTCGGCGACGACATGGTGGGCACTTTGCGCTATTAGTAATCTGTTACCCATGTAGGGATTTTCTCAAATCCATTTACTGCGTTGCCAAAAATTATGTTAGTACTTATGAAGCTTTGGTTGGGATTTTTAATGAGGTTGAAACATAGTTACGCCTTGTGGCAGCGAAAGTCATTACACTGACTTCGGCTGTCTAACGTGGGCACGTGACTTTCGGTCGTGCGGCATGCGGCCGGTACCTTGTGTAGATAGTTCCTACCTGCTCCACTCGGTGCGCGCGTCGACAAGGGCTCTGGTAGAAGATGCGGTCGGCGTCAATGTTTTATGTAATTCTTAAAAATTTAAGGTGTATTACTAAACAACTTGAAAAAAAATGACGACAGTAAACTATATTTGTTTTTTTCGGCGCAGTATTTACGTGTTTTTTAATGTAATTTGTGTATTTCCTATTCTCAGGGTTGGCAATAATGAAACTGTTTTGACCAATTCTTTACTCTTTTTTTAAATTATCTCAGAATTTATTTTGCAATATAAATCAGACCATATAGAGGCAGGAGATTTTGACGTGTATAAGTTATTATTTTAATGAGCTCTAGTAATTAGGTAAATTGGAAACTGTGGTATAATCACCAGCCTGCATGCACTATATAGATTCGAGGGGGATTAGTGTTGATGTGTAGTACAGTTTCCTTGACAGATGTGACACAACAGATTTTAGGCTGGGCCGTAGCCTAGCACGGACGTGCCTCGACTACTACCGCGCTGTGGGCGTTGTGGTGGCCGGACTGCCCAGCTCACCGGCTCCCCGGACGCCCAGCCACTTCCGCTCACACAGGGCCCACCACCTGTCTCGCGAGAGCTCGCCCATGTCAGCTCGCCGCACCCAGGTACCTCATCACTATGTCACCGAGCGATGTGATTGCTGCAGACCTTCAGACTGGCATTTGACACGAACTCGGTGCTATTCCCTGTCCAGTTTTCCTGTTTTCAATTTTCCATGGTTTCCTTTAACCTCCCTAGGCTAATGCTGGGATGGTTACCTGCTACGAGGTCATGCACGATACCTTCCCTATTCCTGCTTCTGTGAGCAACTTGCTCTCTCTCTAATTACCTCACTTTCGATGAGACGATAAGCCCTACCTACCATCACTATGACACCTACAACCTTTAATCAATGTGCCTTAACTGTTTTGCAGTTACTACACTTGACATGGTGACCACTCGCCTCCCATCATGGCCAACGAAGTCCAACTAATTTTATCGGGGTACTCCCAATTTTCCGCCTAACCCTGCATTGCATCGCTGATGCATTTGCACCTCGCTCTACCCCCGATAGTACTGAAGATTTCTCCTATCAAGTGATGCCCAGGTCCCTCACTTTGTGAGTAGTAAAGATCATCTGCACATGGCATGATCAAGATAATACCCTGATACCATCTCAGTTCCGAGGAATGCAGAGGCATGCTTGAATGTGGGAATGGAGGACACACGCCACCCCTAATTTACTTAAAGGGCTATCCCTCCAGAAGTATCCCTGCTTAGAAGATTATTTTTTATTTTCTTTGTTTTGTTTATGATGAAACTTACAAACATTTCGAAATTAAATGATGCACAGTGCACTGATAGAGGAGAGGCAAGAAAATAAATGCAAGAGTATTATAGCCAGCATTTTTGTAAAAATAACAAGGTTATTTTAAAACATGTTAAACAAGCAGCATTCTTAACAATAATTCTAGTTATCAAGAATGTCCTCAGAATGACTGCAGTTCACCTGTTGTGCACGTTCGCCAGTATTCAGAAAAGTCTGTACTCCACTTTCATAAACAAAAAGAGCCCTACGGCTGGGGATCATACAGGGCAGCTTGTCTGGCAAGAAAGTTATACACCATGAAGTAACGCTATTTTATTCGAGCTTTCATGTAAGTAGCACTATAAAATCAGTATCAATGTAATTTTTAAAAAAAATTATTTACAATATCTACCTGGGAGTCTATTCACTAACTTTTCAATGTTACTTTGACACTGAAGATAAGAACAACAGCCCTGCTAGGACATTGCACTCTACTGTCCTCATATTAAGGTCAGACATAGGGGTTGTTTTTGACCTACTGGGGACATGAGAGAGAGAATGCCCAATAGGGCAGCACCCCCTCCTCCAGGAGTGTGGTACCTCCCTCACTAATGGTTAAAGAGTGAACACTAGAAAAAAGCTCCCTACACAACTTTCTCTTCTAGTATTTAGATAATTCTTTCCCATCCTCTCTTCTGTTAGAATTATTTTTTATGTAATTAATTGCATGCAATTATTTTTTGTTAAGAGGTTTTTAAAATGCCTATGCCAGTTTTTTCCCTCCCTTTGTAATTCAGATTCGGTAGCATGGAAATATCTGGCCCCAGTCGTGGCCATGTTTGCGCAATACCAGTAAAGCTGCGAGAATATGCCCTTGTAGTTAGAATCTTCCCTGAATGCCTAGGCATCTGCAAGTCTCAGCCCTGAGACGCACTTAGATCCCACCCCCACCTAGGACCTCCAAATCTCCTTTTAGTTTAAAGGTAAGTTTGAAAAAAATGCTGGTGTATCGAGGCACACCAATCCACAATTCAAATATAGCATAAACCACTCACTGCATACCACAAACAAACAACTTACTTACACAACACCAAATATCATAGCTAATCACATGTGTCAATAATTACCATGGAATAACACTTCCCTTTTCTCTTAATTACCTGGAATGTTAAATTATTTCTGCATTCCAGAGAGATGGCTAGCATCTATCGGGCATATGGTTTAGCTCTGTCCCCCGCCACCAGGGTGGTATGACTACGATGCGACCCTGGTTATATTCCAGTAGCGGCCCGACTGATCTATCACCATGCAGTCAACTCACAAAAGCCTATCTTTGCAATCGTCATACTTTACCCTGCCCTTAAGCAAATAAAGGTATTAACTTTTACCTTCTGTGAATGTCGCACACATTTTCCCAGCGTTCTCCCCGCATAGTGTTGGTTTGCTGTGCCCTACCATCTAGACCCTTCCTCTTTCGGGGTCTGTCCATGGCTAACATGCAGACATGGCACAAGATAATTCTGCTTAATCAAAATGCATGTGTTACCTTTTATTTATAAATCCAACCTAAGTCGTATAGAGCTTTCCCTGTGATGCATCCTATTCTCCAACCAAACTTAGCTAATAATATGCATGCCAGAGGGCCCGCAGAACTGTGTAGGTTGTCTCACAAAAGCACAGCAGGATTTAGGGGCTCGCCATAAAAACAGTAAAAGCTTTGTCAGTTGTACTGTTATAGTGTTTTCTAGCTCATGCGTTCGCATTGACTTTTTACAAATGGATAAATAAAATTACGATCGGTAACCTAATTTATTATATTTTATCGCCTGAGATATTTTTAGAACACATTGTCTGTGAACTAATTAATTCACACAATTTCGTCGGATGTGTTGTATTTGGAAACTGGCAGTTTGTTTAAGGCATGCGTGAAATTTATACTTGGCTCAAAACAATTAATAACATTTTGGATCACTATTTGTTGCTGAAAGACAATGCATATGATATCTTTTAAGATTGCTATGCACTGCTTGCTTGATAACTACTATAATTGGTTTTTTTCTGATTTTGTGCAGACAACGGCGACATCAAGAAGACCATAAAGCTAACCTTGACTGATGATAATTCGTTAACAACAGTGCATAGTGAATAGAAAATTCACATGTGCGTGTGCACTACTGACTTTTAACAACCAAATGTAGTGTATGTACTTCCTGATCTGAATAAAAAGGCCAGTTTTTAAAACAATTTTTCGCTGTCACCACAGTGTCGCTGACTCGCAGGGTGATCAGCAAGCGACCAGTGCCCTGCTGAGGTGGGAGGCAGGCGACATAAAGTAGAAATTATCCTCGAGGGCGGTATCTAGTGTATTTCAGCTAGGATGGGAACTGAGACTTCAGGGTAGATAGTCAGCGTGACAAGCCCGCTCGACTGAGATATGTTAATGTACACGATGTACTTAGTTAGGGTATCAGGATATACAGCACGAGCTGCTACCGCCACCGTTAAAGCTGTGATTTATGCCTTTTCTCTCGTGCTGTGAAGCAGTCCTGCCTAGCAACAGTACTTGCAACTTGGACAAAAACATGTGGTGCACTGGTAGCTGAATTAACTAAGTCCCAATCACACAGTTCATACAACTGTACAACGTTACAAAACAAAGACACAAATAAACACTGATTCCCACTTGTCTATGAGCTCGTTTAAGCAAAAAATGATGTGTATGAACACTAGGCAAGCACAAAGTTTGAAGTGGCCCACCATTTCAAGGGGGCTATCACATAATAGCAGAGTCGGCTGCGCCAGTAAACGTAATAATTAAGCTCCCTAGCAGCGATTTGTACAAGGGAGTATGCTGGGGTAAAACAGGACTTGAAAATTTTTCTGGACAACATTAAAACACAGACGGAATACTTAAGTAGAATTACACAAGGATTATGGCCACTCGCGGCGATGCACCTCTTACCCCAGCAGAGCTCCAGACGAGACTGCTGAATGGCGCACGCAGATGGCAATACATACCAACGGTGTCTGTGCAGGAGTCTACAAAATCATTCCTACATTACTAATTAGAAATTACATGTACGCAGTACCCTTAATAATATTTAAACATAATTTTATACAGGCTTTTTAATCACCTCTGTGTTATGATTATTTTATACTCTTTTATAAGCACCTGGGGGCATGTTCAAAAAAGTAACAGCTGTCTGCTAACCTTAACAGCAGGTACTCTATCATCAGTGCAGTCCTCTTTCTTAAACTGTACATGTGAAATTAACTGAAGTATCACTTGTCTTGCTACTTTTAAAATTCATTGATTAATTTTCAATGGTGTCTGCCATACAAAGATAGGGGTTTTGTTAAGACTTTTAATTTCCACATTGCGTGGCTTTTGCACACCCACTTCTTTATGGAAGTCTAAACAGCCGTTTATCACACTCCCGCACAACACCAGTATATCGGACTTCACCTGTTATATTGGAATTTAGATTTAATTTAATTTGTCAATCACCATGTGGTCGGCAGTGAGGCTCGATAGGTGTTGGTGGTACCTGTTGTATTCTGGTGGTGGTGGCCGCCGGACCAATGACTGTTGCTATGTGGACTAGTGTGTTCGGTCCTCCTGCTGCTTTGCTCTGGTACACTCCTGATGCACCATGTGCTCCTCTAGTACACCATCGCTGGTGTTGATGTTCCGATGCATGTGTTAAGTTTAGGCTTAATGAGGTGGGAGGACGAGTTATATTGCAACCCCCCCCCCCACCAACAAGCAGGAAACTGACCATGTATGCTCCCATCATGCCCTAAAATGTGGGATGGCACCTGGGCCTCAGAAGTCCTGTCGCCCTCTCGTTGGTCTTGCTTGCAGCTGTTACCCTATGCCTGTTGGCTCGTGCCTACAGAGCCCGAGTGGGTCCCACCGCATCCATGGTTCCTCCTCTGTCAGTGAGAACCGACGTGGTACTCTGCAGTTTCGTTTTGGCCTGCAGGTGATGCTGATTATGCATGGTGCCATTTCCTCCGCTATCTGTTTTTCCCCTTCTATGGTTTATCATGGGGAAAATCGCTTTGGTGCTTGCAGGGTGAGCGGGGTTATGACATTACATGATCCTCGATTTTTAGGTTTTTTTGTCCTGGGCGGTGAAGGGGGTGATGGTGGTGAGGGTAGTGAGGTTTTGCGAGGAGGGAGTGGGTGGGGGATTTGTATGAGGTGGTGAGTGGGATGGTGAATGGGTGAGGTGGTTGAAAGAGGAGAGACTGGGTGGTTGGTGAATATAGTGATTTGGTGAGGAGGGAGTGTGTCTAGAAGATGAGGGTTGTGAGGGGTGTGTGTGGTGAGGGGATGGCTGGTGGTGTATGCTAAGTTTTACAAATTTTTTNGGGGGGGGGTAGGGGCATACCACCTAAATCCAATATTTTTGTTCTGACATTTGCTTACATAATCGATATGACATCACGATCGGTAGCGTCTTGAAAGACGAGTACGGTGATATACAACACTCAATATTTACGCCTTAAAATTTTATAATTATAAAAAAAAATTTAATTTATAAAATATTTTTTAATTAATTTTATTTTATCGGCTTCTCAGATTCCTCATTGGGGCTGATGTTCTGGATACCTCAGTCACAATGTGGAGTTAGTCTACCACATTGAGGAGCAAGCAGTTTTTGCACAATTTTTTGGAAACTTAGGAGGGTTTCGGGGGAAAAAAGAGAAATTCTGAGGGCAAAATGGGCTTTTTCGAAAGTTGAACAGGCTATTTAAGGGGAAAACTAGTGATTTTATATTTAAAATGGCCCTCTACAGACCGCCGGCCGCGCCTGTGACGTCATTGCGGCAAAACTCCTACCTCCTATCCCCTAATCCCTGTGCCACCGGACCTACATACGAACACTACTAACATTATTGCACCACGTGCTCGTGCACATTGACCTGTTATGGGGTGGCAATACTCCCTGGAGGGGTCGTTGTAATGTGATGTACACAATGGCCACCCCACATTTTCTCATACGTGTCCTGCAATGGCATCGCTAACCATGTGGCGGTTCATACGTATTCCTGTGTGACATGCCATCGTCTTGTAGTCCTCGCTGTTCGATATTAGCCATGGAGTTGGGCGCTAAGTGTCGAAGTTACTGCAGTTTTGTTGGCCGGCAAGGTTATCGGCAAGTGGCAGGTTGCATGCCAAGGGGGGAGGCTGGAGATGTAAAGTTGAATTATGCTCGTGGATGCCACCTATTATATCCCGGCTAGGACGGGAGGCAGAAACCTCAGGGCTTAAGGTCGGCATGGCAAGTCTCCTGGGCTGAGAGATGTTAATGTTCACGATATACTTAGCTAGGATATCATGATCTACAACATGTGCTCCTACGATCACTTTTTAGACCATGATGTAAGCCTTTTCTCTCGCATTGTGATGCATCACTGCCTAGCAGTGGTACTTGCTACTTGGACAAAAACATGTGGTTCACTGGTAGCTGCATTTACTAATTCCCAAATTACACAGTTCATGCAACAGTACGATGTTACAAAACAAAAACACAAATAAATACTAACTCCCACTTGTCTACGAGCTTGTTTAAGCAAAAATGAAATTGAGTGTATGAACACTAGGCAAGACCAAAGGTTGAAGTGGCCCACCACATGGTGGACGCTATCACATACCTGCCAAGTCGGCCGCGTCCGTAAACATAATAATTAAGATCCCTTCACCGAGCTGTGCAAGGGACTATGCTGGGGTAAAACGAAAGGCAATAGAAAATGGTTCTGGACAACACTAACATACAGACGGAATTCTAAAGCAGAGTTACACAAGGATGATGACCTCTCACTGTAATGCACCGCTTACCGCAGTGGAGCTCCAGACGAGACTGCACAATGGGACACGCGGAAAGTAGCGCGTGCCCACTGCATCTGTGCAGCAGTTTGCTAAAAACCCTTCAACACTACTGATTAGCAATTAAATTCACTCAGCATCCTTTCAAATATTTAAACATAATTTTCTACAGGCTGTGTTACGTTAGTTTATTTTGTACTGTTTTTACATGCACCTGGGAACGCGTTCAAATAATTAACATCCACCTGCTAACTCTAACAACCAGTACTCCGGTGTTGTTACAGTCTTCTTTCTTAAATTGTACATGTGAAATTAACAGACGTAAATAACTTGTCTTGCTACTTTTGAAATTTATTTATTCGTTTACTAAGGCATCTGCTGTACAAAGATAGCCATTTTGTTACTACTTTTAATTTCCACATTGCGTGGCTTTTGCACAGCCACTTCTTACAGAAATTGAAACGACCATTTATTGCACTCCAACACAACACCCCCACACAATAGCATATCGGACTTCACCAGTTACATTGGATATTAGTGTTAATTTATCAATCACCACGTGGTCGGTAGGGAGGCTCTGTTGGTTTTGGTGATACCTGTTATCTTCCAGCGGTGGTGTCTGCTGGCCGAGTGGCTGTTGCTATGCAGGCTAGTGTGTTCAGCTCGCCTGCTGCTCTGCTCTGGTTAACTGGTGACGTTCTAGGCACCCCTCCAGAAGGTAGTCGCAGGTGTTGACGTTCCGATGCAAGTGTTATGTTCGGGCTTAATGAGGTGGGTGTAGAGGGGTACGACAACAAATCTACGTTTTTGTTTTTAATATGTTTCTGAGTAGTTTAGTGTTTATATTTCTTGTATTTTAACATACATATGAGAATGGAATAATTATGTCCACTGCTAAATATTTCTGAAACATGTATCATTATAAGTGTTTTAATTTCACTATAGTGTTACCCACGAAATAAATGGTGCACAGTAAGAGTGTACGTACAGCTTAACTTCAGTTTCAGTACTCACATTGTAAACATAGCCTTCCCTAAGCTAGCCGGCATTAAGGTGTTGATATCCGTGTCACACAGCAATACAAGTTATATAGAGGCAAAGTGTTTTCTACACAATAAAGCATAGGCGCCAGGCCAAGAATACGCACGTGGGCACACGCTGAGCAGAGACTCTCTCCCAGGGTGTGATGCCGGATAGCATGGATAATACTTCACCTCATTGTAGGCCACGAGGCATGCTATATGCACAATTAGAGTAATAACTAAGTAGTCAGGCTACCAGCATGCCTGCAGGATGTAAAGTGAGCATTCACACATTCAAATAACACTCATCACGTGTATTCAGGATCCAACCGCATCTGCTATTTATTCCCCTGATTAATGGTACAAAATTACACACACTTGCCTTGAAAACACATAGACACATTTAAATAATAAGCCCGTAGGTACAAAACCAAGAGTTTACACGAAGTGGCGTCTGCTATAGCCCAACTCAATGTTTGACAAAAGCTTACATTTTACAAAGGCTCAAAGATAAATAATTAAGTTCAGCGGTCCCGACAAGGTCGGTGGACCGATGTGTGCGGGAGCGAAACGAAAGTGATTAAGACGAATTAAATTGCAAGTCAGTGGAAAGCAAGCACGAAGCATCCGCGGGCCATGCGGCACGCGGCTAGTCGGCACAAGTGCTCGTTGGCAACTACCGAGCCTCTGGCGGAAGACAGGGAGCTGACCCCTGAACCGGAAATGAAGGCCCCGATGTCAAAGATGAAGGCATACAGACTACGTAATACTTATTTATGGAATTATAAACTAAAAACTATACATAAGCACGATTATAGGTCCTACTTGTTTCAAGTATGCTCACTATGAATTCCACCCGAGGAGCAATACTGGCCAAAAATCTGGTCGGGGATCCTCGGTGTCAGAGTAAGTTCAACTTTGCGATTTACTTGTGAACACAACTATGGTCAGACACAATATGGCGGTGTTGTTTCATTGATCTCACCAGGTGACAACTGAATTTCTGCCACCTAATTCCTATCATATGTGCAGATAGAAAACGAATAGTATCATTGCTGTGCTCTATTGTCTAGTGAACAGAAGTCCGATTAAATTACATTAATTTTTCTCTCTTAGCTCAATTGAATTGTATTTCGCATTTCTGTAAACTACTAGAAAAAAATTTTACTCACTTCGTAGAATGGAATAATACCAGCTTACAATATGGCGACCGATCCCCACTATCGACCTATGTTGGCCCAATGTTGTTACTTGGTTTTTTTCATAGATGTTAAGGATCTTTTATGGTTTAATGACTGTCATGTATGGAGACCATTAGTGTAGGGTATGTATTGAAACAGTAAATGTAGTTTATTTATGTGTTGTTAGGTTGGAAGCTACGTGTCACGAGGTATGCCAGCAAGATCTTAGGTTTGTTCCAATCTGCCGCTCTTTTTGACATTTTGTCTCTCGCGTGGCATTCTCCGGAAGCGGTATGACAGCAGACATTCTATTCATCAGGTCACAATGCCCCTGTTTCATTTAGGTAATGCCCCTTTTTGTTCCACCTTTCAAGCAGGAGTTGCAAAGGCAAATCGTCTGCTGGGTAGATTTTCGTAAGCTTCACTAGTTCACCAGTTTTATCGTTTACAAAATAAGAGCGCTGTTACCTCTTAACTTATCTACGAAGGGATTATGCAATAAATTTAAGATGTTATGAATAATTAACTGTTCTTTATAATAACACATGATAGGGAAAAATTAATTTGTGAACACAAACTACTACAAAAATAAGTCTAATGTCTGCTACAGGGCGTTTGTAATATTTGCAATTCTGACTTCTATACACGAAAGCACATAAAGGTGTTCAATTCGCTTCTAAGTGGTTGTAAACTCTTTTTGCCACAGGTTACTCAGACCTCAACACTCGCAACTCCTGAGGAGCAAAAAGAGAGACAATAGAACAAACCTAATGCATGTAGCGCCCAGTTGTGTCAATGGCAAACTGTGTGTGGACCGGCAACTACTAGTCGGGGAGTAATGGGTTCAGGATATAAAAAAACGTTGATGATAATTACAGAAAATTCCAATTTTCATATCATAAAATTACAATTTCCATAAAATTCCAATTAACCTCAAAAATAACGTTCACTGTGTTTTCTAATGTAAATGTGAGAGTTTTAACCTAAAGTCTGAATTCGTAAAAATTTGAAAAAAAAATTTTTAATAAGAAGTTAGGTTTCACAAACGGGTTTATTGAAGTTAGGGGTGTGGCGTGATGCAATTTATTTGAGATCTTATACTTGGTTTACCTGAAGTATGAGCTTAACTTATGGCTGTTATGACTTATAAATAATACTCAAAAGTTAAAATTGAAATGCAGGCAAACGACATATCAATTTTCCAGTAAATATTCTTAAAGACATTTAAATAGTATCAGAAATAATTTTGAGTTTTAGCCTAATGTATTAATTTAGAACAACTATGAAAGATGGACAAAAATACATAATTTTAAAATTCCTATTACTTGTTTAATTATTCTTGAAAAGTAATTTTGCTCTGCTGTAATATTTTCTCCGGGAAATGAAATAGTATGCAACATGCTAAAAATGCAAAAAAAAATTTAAGCCTTCTAAACATCCTTAAGGTAGAAGGATAGTGACCTCCAAAAGAGCACTGCACCTGAACTCATACTTTCTGAGGAGTTGTGCATGTTGTATAGTCAAGTGCAGTGCTCCACTGGAAACTACTGTAACTCTAGCTTAAGTAAGATCTGTGTAGTTCTGGCAGAGGCGTTGTGCTTGGCTGCAGGAGAGACGCTCGGCTATCACGCTGCACTGCCACGAGATCCCGACACTGGAGCTCAAGTGCTCGCGTGTGTCTCTGTCTGCGAGGCCGGGCCAACTCGCAGGACGCAGGACCGTGCCGCTGTGCTGGTCGGGGACTCCTCGCACTGCCTGGGTCTCGCCCAGGCGCCAGGAACCACCGCGGCTCTCCATCATAGACTTCAACCAGCTGGTGCGCAGCGGCCTGGAGCAGGCGACACGAGCCAAGCATACGCCCAGGAAGTCACCCGCCTGAGATTCCTGCCGTGACGCCATCAAGGAGCACGATTGGAGGGCTTGCCGGTCCTTCATCTCACAGAGGACACTCACTACAAAACACGTTGGCGACGAGTACCCGGCAGTCTGCGCATTTCTGCTCACACCCCAGCGTTGTTGCCAAACTATGACACACTTGGAAGCAAGGCATTTATTGATCTTAAGTATATTATACCAGTGTAATGGACTCGGATACTTAACACTTGCAGGTCTATGCACAACGGTAGCTCGAGTTTCGCTGCTATGAACATTGTTCTGCTCTTAAGGATAAAATTTGTATCCATATAGCCTCATTTTTCGCTAATGTTAATCAGGAGTAAAAAACACTAAACAAAATTAACAATAAATCTTACCAATAAAATATAGAATTTTATACAATTACTGAAATTACCACTTCTCTCTTTTCTTTCTGATGGTCGAAGTACAATAACGAAGTAAAATACATTTAATCATCACATTCCTTTTAAAAAATTGCCAAAAATTTTGTACAGAAGCCTTTTACCACTACTTTTTTTTCTCAGTCTTACAGTATTGTTCATATGAAGTTGTATATTATATATGTCTAATAAATTTGCTACTACTGAGTAATGACACATTTATTTGGTCACTGCTAACCCAATCAAAGATCAAAACAAGCAATGTAAAATTTTGTTGAATCTCATCGAATAACTTTTAAAGGGGCAAATTTGCTGCATAAATAATTATTTGTTATGAATACATCCGCGTGATTTTTAATATTGCTACAATGTTTCCATCTTGAAACTGACGATGGTGACTGTAAGTACGTAATTGTGTTATATAAACTTTGTAGTACGTACACTGTATTAGGAGTGTCGTTCTACACATAACAAAATTCAGATGGTTTAAAATGTCAATATTGAAAACCAATACAAAATATTACACCAACATACAAAAAGTCATAGGATAATGGTTTAGTATTGTGTAGGCCCTTCTCTGGCACAGAAAGGTGCAGCAACTCATCGTGGCGGGTGAACGAAACACCTGTAGAGAGATGTTGACCCATGCAATCTAGAAAGCTGCCCACAGCTCCCTGCTATTTGTAGGTGCTGGATCTTTGGTGCAAATGGACCTCCCCGGTACATCCCATAAATTATCTATGGGGTTCGTATTGAGGAAATGAGGTGGCCACAGCAGTCGTTGAAACTCTCCAGAATGCTCCTCGAACCAATTCTGGACAACTTGGACCCAATTACATGATACATTATCCTGCTGGAATATCACTTTGTTCTGGGGGGGGGGGAGGTTACATGAAGTCCATGAAAGGCTGCAAAAATATGCCATGAACAGCGCACACTCGCTCATGCGATGTGTAGAGTACAACTGATGCAAGTTTGAGCACTTCCATGATGTAACAATACGGTGCTGCTACCGACTATTACCTTTACATGCTGCTATCCTATAGCTTTTGGCATGACAGTGTATTACAAAGGACAAACACCACAAATACAAACAAGCATGTAAGTAGTAGAGAATTGGGGAGTCTGGGGCAAAGGATTCAGGAGTGGGTGTCAGGCGACGACTGCTGCAGTCCTAAATTTTCCTTTTTTTTTTTTTTTTTTTTTTTTTTTTCAAAATTTTACTTTTTTCCCTTAAAATTTACCTTTTCCCCTGCAATCAAGTGGCCACTCGGTGATTGGGTGGTCTATGTCTGCAATATGTCCTATTGGTGTAATATGATATGTTTAATGTCAACATGATGTCATACAGCTTCCATATGGGTATATTATAAGCAGTTGGATGTCAGCCTTAAGGCTTAATTTGACAGCATGTGATGTGAAAGATACATTGTCTCAGCTTGTGAAAGTAATTATAAAATATTATGGTGGCAAAGGTTGCAGGTCCAACAACAGTACATACAGCAGTACTGTCATCGAATTCTTCGAGCATGATGCTTACAGTGCCAGCGACTTCTTCTTCGGCTGGGTCACCTACAGCAGTGTTGCCATCGACTTCTTCAGTCTTGATGCCGACAGCACCTTCGTCTTCTTTGGATGGGTCACATATAGTAGTGTTGACATCTACTTCTTCGGGAATGTCATCGACTTCTTCGGATGTAGCACGTAAAACAGTACGTCATCAACGACTTCGTCAAAGGTTCGTTGTTGCTATGACAAGATGCATGCCTACAGACAAAGTGCAAGTAAGCACGAAAGAACTACTTGTGTGAAGGGTCCTTCCTTTTCTATGCAACAATGTGTTAAGTTCAAATGCCTGTTTAAACGAGGTTATAGCAGAAGAGATATATCAAGTACTATAAAGGCTGAGTTCCTGCATCTAAGAAACGCCCTGTACTAGTTATTGGCAATACCACATCGAATGGATTTTTCTTTAAAAAATCAGCATTCAAGGGCATTTTAAAAGAATATGTAATTGAAAATAACTTTGTAGGTAGGAAAGACATATCTACATAACTGAACCACATTAAGCAAAGGATAATCAATCAATTAACAGAAGAAGTCGAAGAAGGTTCCATAAAATATGTTTGGCCGGAGTGCACCTATGAAAAGCCTCAACCTTTGGATGAATAAATAAGCCAGTGAGCATTCAAGACTGCAAATGAAGCATTGTACATTGTTGATAGCATTCCAGAGGCTTTGAAAGAAAAACTTTGTCGTGAAGAAGAAGAATTTACGACTAAGGGTTCTAGGTGGATGCATGCTGCTCGAATAATCATAAACCACCAAGCTTCCCAGTTCTACCAAAAAACTAACATGCCAGGAATTTTTCTAACTACGAGTTTCGTGTGACAAATCAAACGTATATTTATACATACATGGTAATTATTTATATTCTAACCAACACAGTATTGAAAGTTATTTGCTAAAAACTTTAATAATATGTTTAAAAACCTCTGTAATAAAAAGTAATTACTTAAATATTAAACTTCATAAGCATCAGCTGCCTTCTATGGGCATATATTTTATATTATCAATAGTTACCATAATTGTTGGTAAACTTATATAAAAAAATAATGCGATACTTTTCAAGCCAGGCCATGGGCGTGCAGGGAGTATGGGTAGGAGGGAGGGGATGGCAAGAGGGGACATACCTCCCTCCAAAATAAACAAATTGGTTTGGAGTGACTGACATTTGTTGACAATGATTTAAGATGTATTACACTTTAATGTACAGTTATTTAAATGGACCGAAAGTCATGAAACGTAGGAGTGTGCTACTCTGTTTTAAAATAATGTATACTCAAATTCTGCAGTCACAGAGCAATGCGTTAATATTACAGTACCTCCAGGTGATTTATGAATTGTTTAGTTGGAAAGCTATTTGCTGGTGGGTTCTGGAACCTTTGTTTAGACAGAGTGGAGGCACAACATACGCAGCATAAACACTATTTGTTTGCTCTCTTGTTGTCATGTAACCCCATTTGCAAAGTTAAAAAAAGATATCCATAACTGACATTAACATTGAAAAAATTGTGAATGGAAGTAAGAACAGTTGCCATACAAACGTGTTACTGTGGGAAAGGCTTTCATCATCTGTAAAAAAAATTCTTAAAAAAACTGGGTACCACTAAATAATAGCTCCTTGGTTTTAAATAACATGTAAGCATGTATATTTTGTTATTCTTCGTAATATGCAATAATTGATTTTCAGAAAGCAGCCTACAGGGTAAATATGTTCCTTATATGTATCCTATTTTAGTAATACACAATCTGATCAAAAGTATCTGGACACCCATGTGAAACTGTCCTGAGGTGTTCCTCAGATATACTGCCCAGTAGCGAGTATTATTACGGGATGAACCCACACTTGACCTTTATTCCAGTTCTAATGCTGCGGAGCTTACTATCAACCAGTTGTCAGAACATCTCTGGGGGTATTGCCGATTATTCTTCCTGTGGTACTGTAGCAAGTGTGTAGTTAGCGATGCGGGCCGTTGGGTTCTGGTGTAATCGCTGTTCCAGTTAATCCTGTAGGTGTTCGATAGGATGGAGGTCGGTGCTCTGGGTTGGCCAGTAAATTTACAGAACCCTGTTTTCCACAAACCACTATTAGTATATATTTGAAAGTTCTGGCGCACTTTTAAAAATCTAAAAGATGTAACAAAATATCAAGGAACTAAAAATGTCAAATAGGTAAGAAAATAACATTGCATAGTAAATGTAAATAATTAAAAAATTGTTAGCCTTTTCCATTCAATTTTGGAATTTAAAAAATGACAAATTTTTATAAAAATTACTCAATATTTAATCAAAAATTCTATTTTTTTTCATAACAATTACTCACTTTTTAACAGATATCAGTGTCAACCTTCGTTCCACCGCATTAAAAAGTTTCTTTGTTAAAATAAAATTGGCACAAAGTTAAACCTATTTTGCCTCAAATTATTAAAATTCTAATCAAAAAAGTGAAACAGAACTCTATTCTATATCAATGCTAAAAAAAAAAAAAAATTGAAAAATATTTTCCTTTAAAAATATTTTGCATAATAAATCAAGACCGAAATTGAGAACAATACTACAATGGGTAAAAATACAGAAAATACTTTTACTAAATGTAAAGAAACAAAAAAGATAGACGAGTTCAGTAAACTATTAGATAACCATAAAACGAAATGTAATAAAATGTTCGAATGAAAAAAGGCATAGTTATTATAAAAATAAGGATAAAAAAAAGACAGTAATGAATTATATTATATCAAAGAAATGGGGGGTGAGGTGAATGAACAAAATGTAAATGAATCAAATATTAAAAAATATTTCGTGAATATGAAAGAGCAAAGGATAATATTTTCTGTCACTGTAGAGTTTGTGAAAATGAATAGAAGAGACAATTGAGAAAGAAAAAATATAATTACTAGGTACAAAGCATATTCAGTATCTATTTTTTAAACAAAAGCACAGTTAAAGAGAATAATTGGAACGAACTGGCATAAAAGTGGCACAAGAATAATGGAATAAATAATAATTGAATAAATATTATTATTATATAAATTAATAAAAATAAATATAAACTGTTAGTCCTTGACTTATATTGCACTGGTTTATTAATATTTTCAATGCCTGTAAGCCCAGGCTCTCCAAAGTTTAATCAAATTAAATATAATTTTATAAAGCCTTTAAAAAAGTAATTAAAAATAAAATTATATTTTGTATATTTTTCGGCTTCCCTGTTTCACGGGGACCCAATTTTTCATCAGTTAGACTCGTCTGGTATAGGGGGTTTGAATTACTTATGAAAATATTAAGGGGCCATTGAATATCCCCTTGAAAGTTAATAAAATATATTCTAACGATTTAATGGAGTTCTAGAATGAACCAAAAATATAATATAATTAAGCCAAAGAAAACTCAATATCATACTTTCAGTGTCCATTTTTTATTTCCTTTAAATGTTAACAAAAAAAAACAAAAAAAAAAACCTTTTCCATTCATAAATTTTAAATATTCATTTCCAATAGGTTTAACACATATATCTGTTTTAATCAACTAGTACTCGAAAAACAGTTAGAAAAAATTATTTTTGATGAAGTGGCATATCTAAAAAAAAAACAAACAAACCGAATCACAATTAATATGCTTAAAGAAAATACAACAAAAAATGTAAATACTGTCAAGAATCTAAAGATATGAATTTATTTACTCCACTTCCACAAACAAGAAAGAAACATTATTATAATTGTAGAATATACACTGGAGAGCCAAAAAAAACTGGTATAGGAGTGTGTATGCAAATAACAGAGATATGGAACCAATCAGAGTAACGCGATGCGATCGGCAGTGCCTATATAATACAACAAGCATCTCGCAAAGTTGCTAGATCGGTTACTGCTGCAACAATGGCAGGTTATAAAGATTTAAGTGAGTTTGAATGAGGTGTTATAGTCAGAGCATGAGAGATGGGACATAGCATCTCCGAGGTAGCGATAAAATTGGGATTTTCACGTACGACCATTTAACGAGTGTACCGTAAATATCGGAAATCCGGTAAAAAATCAAATCTTTGACATCGCTGAGGCCGGAAAAAGGTCGTGAAAGAACGGGAAAAACAAAGACTGACGAAAATCATTAAACGTGATAGACGTGCAACCCTTTCTCAAATTGGCGCACATTTCAATGCTGGGGCATCAACAAGTGCCAGCATGCAAACTATTCAATGGACCATCACTGATATGGGCTTTCGGAGCCAAAGGCCCACACGTGTACCGTTGTTGACTGCACGACACAAAGCCTTACACCTCGCCTGGGTCCGCCGACACCGTCATTGGACTTTTTATGACTGGAAACACGTTGCATGGTCTGGGACCCCTGATATGTCTAGATATGACTCTGACAGGTCACAGATACGTAAGCATCCTGTCCGATCACCTGCACCCATTCATGTCCATTGTGCATTCCGACGGACGTGGACAATTCCAGCAGGACAATGCGACAACCAACATGTCGAGAATTGCTACCGAGTGGCTCCAGGAACACTCTTCTGACTTTAGATACTTCCATTGGCCACCTAAATCACCAGACATGAACATTATTGTGCATATCTGGAATGCCTTGCAGCATGCTGTTCAGAAGATATCTCCACCGCCTCGCACTCCTGTGGATTTATGGACTGCCCGGCAGGATTTATGGTGTGAAAAGCCTCCTGCATACCTTCAGATATTAGTCAAGTTCATGCCACGTCGTCTTACGGCACTTCTGAGAGCTCGTGGGGGCCCTACACGATGTTAGGCAGGTGTACCAGCTTTTTTGGCTCTTCAGTGTATATGAACGAGTATATGAGAAAAATATATCATAAGAAAATGCAAAATAAAAAAAGTATTATCCCAATTTAATTCGATAAAAGTAGCGAAAAAATTATAACCGATATTCCTCGACAATAAATACTTTACCTACTTTATCAAAATTAAAAATTAATTTTCTTTTTAAAACTTTTTAAAGTAAATATAGAGATAAAAAATTACCACACTAAAATTGAATGAAATGAACATTAGTGAGTTGAGAGCAATGACTAAAACTTAAAATATCAAAATGATACAAAAGTTTAAAAGGAATGATCCCATTAAAAATTAACAAAACATGTTAATATAGTTAGTGAGATGAAAGTTGCAATACAAACTGAGATAAATGCAAATAAAACGAAACAAAAACACTCTTAATGAGTTTAAAATAAAATAATTGTATAGAATAGCTAAATCTTTAAATATTAAGAGTACACACAAGTTAAAGGAGAAATATCTCAATAATGCTATAAAGGGAAAAAAACGGTGAGCATAGTTTTAATTATTTATCTTTCGCTAACACCAATATTCATGATGAATATAAACCAGATGAAATATATTTAAAGAGTATATTTCCATTTTATAACAATATTAATGTTAATCCTAAAATACATACAAAATTAATAAAACTTATAAAGTTAATAAAGTTTTTTAAAATAGACTACAGACACATACTGTAGAAAATAATATCGGTTTATTAGAGCCTAATAATTTTATTAATTCATCAAAAACTAAATTGTTAAAAATAATAAACGATGATATTAAAGAGCACAAGATACTGATGTACGCTCGGTACGTCCCTTGTCGAAGGGAGACGGTTGGACACGCGGTGTCCCTCGAGCTGTGAAAGTGCCGGGCGCTAGCTCAGTGTTGAGCAATGAGATCGGGTCGTGGATAATCACCCTAGGGGACTCGAGGTAACACACCATCAGATAATAGGAAAATTCGAGCTGTATGGCAGCTGCGCACACCCGGATTAATGAACGCACTATTGGTTATATGAAAGATGATTATTTTATTGAACACTTAACCAAACAAACATGTGGTGACCGCGTGGTCGTACAATATAACACACTAATGGATTACGATTAATTAAGGCGCGTGATGCTGCTCTCCCCTCGGTGCGATGTAACATAAAATAAAGTTAATTCGTGGATGATGTGATGATACGATTACTGAGTGAGGTTGCAGCCTCAGGGGCTGGCACCAAGGTTCTTGTGAAGCGAGAGACTTACCACATCCGCGTGCGTTGAAGTGATGAAGCGTACTAGGCTGAGAACTGCGCAGGCTCCTGCTACCTGAGCGTGGGCGATGCCAAGCGGTGGAAAGATGAAACATAAATGCGACTTAAAATGCTAATGAGATGTAAGAAAATGATGTACCTTAGATTAACATAGTCAAACACAATTACCCTATACAACTTACATAATAAAACACAATTACCCTTGCACAAATACACAATAAATCAGGGTTATATTAATATTAAATATTTGCATCACAGCAGCCACTCTATTGCCAACTTAGTAATGTCACATGTCCCTGGCTGGCTGGGTATGTGATGACTGTCTTCAAACACGATAAATATGATATAAATAAATACTGAATAGATACACTGAACCAATAAATAATAATGATTAAATTATTAAGCTCTGAATAATTAATGACACTGGTGCAATTTACATGCATAAAACAAATACACTTGATAATTATGGCACTGAATAAATATATATAACCCTGAATAAACTATACTGATGCACTCCGATCAATTATGTCGCACTGATGTTATTAAATTGGTGAACTCTGATTAATTACATAGCACTGAATAAACTATGTTGACGAACGCTGATTTATTACATAACACTGCATACACTATCACTCTTGCCCACATGCCTGCTGGTGTGGTGCATCTGGAGTGGAGGACACTACTGAGGCAGTCACAGTGGGCACAAATGTACCAGTGAACGTCTGGTTCACGTCAATACTAAATACTAATATTACAATAATCTCTAATTATCACATGCCCAATAACAAACACAAAAGTCTTCATATCAATCATTACTATAATATATCAAATTAAGGAATATTATAATAAAATTTACAAAAAAGCAAAATCATAATTACTAACACATATTTCTGAGTTTCAAAGAAGAGGATCTGGTTGAACATTAACTAATATTATTACTTTGCAACTATCTATTAATAAATATAATCCAATGATAGGTAATACTACTTAGAATTGAACGATAAAATTAAAGATAAGAATGCATTTATTAATGTTAAAAATAATTATGACCAATTATTTCTTTATTCCATAAAATTAGCTTTATATCCAGCAACAGATAATGCTTAGAGAGATTATAAATATGAAAAATATTCGTTTAGAGATTCATAAAGATTTATACAATATAAAAATGCCAATGACAATTAATGATATATTTAAATTCGAGAATAAAGATGATTTTGAAAAAATTATTCTTTCGTTGATAAAAAATATATATCCTTTAAGAATCACAAATAGTAAAAATGGTAAAAACATAAATTTATTGTATTGTACACATGGAAATAAAATTCATTATTGTTGGATAAAAGACATATCTAGGTTAATTTCATCAAAATATAATCATAAAAGTGAAAATTTTCCTTGTGATATGTGTTTGTCAAATTTTTCCAGTGAAGAAAATTTAATAAACATACAGAACCTTGTTCTACAATCAAAGCAGTAAAGATTGAATTACCAAAGAAAGGAGAACAAATCGTATTTAAAAATTATAAACAAAGAACGAGATTATCATTTACAATATATGGAGATTTTGAATCGCTATTGAAAAAGATACAATCAAAAAAGCAAAATACAAGACAAATAAAGAAATGCAGGGCGGCGTCCCGCCTTCCAAACAGTTTGACACGCCGCGCATCCACCGAATCATTCGCACTAGTGTAACTGCAGCGCTCCGCGAGTGCCGACGTGAGTGCAGTGCGTGTGTGTGAAAGCGTAGAGCAGTGCAGCACAACCTCATGCACCCGCAGGTGTGCGAGGATGCCTAATGACAGACCCAGCATACATAAACTGTAGGGTAATTTCATATAAAGAATTTTAAAGTAAAGGACACACTAAGAGAGTAAACATTCAGAGCATTTTAGTGTTTTTATTTTGTAATACTCAAATTCACATATTTTTTGCCTCAGTTGTTTCACCCTCATTCCATGCCAACCAAGTGTAGATTGTAACTGTTTTTATACTGAGAATATTTATGTATTAGTTTTGTTAATTTATCATGCAAGTGTCAATGTCCATTTAGTTGTGCAAGTGTTTATTTCAACATAAAGTAGTGTTAGGCGAGCCGCATGCTGCCATAGACCACGCATCGCTAGCTCGCCAAAGTCAGTCGCCATCGAGCATCTCAATGGATCGGTGCGCGCCGCATGGCGCTCCGGGTGACTTCACGTCTTCGCGCCAATCACCTTTAGCTGCAATAGTCTAATGTAACATACCGGAACCTGTTATTTTTGCAGAATCCGTATAAAGTGTTCACCTAGAGTGGTGTAAGTGTTTCTGTGTAAGAGTAATTACATGCAAATTTTCAGACTTCGAGTCTTTTATTTCAAGCACTGTGTTCGGGCATTTTGGGGTACGGCTCCCCTATAACCTGCCTTCACCCAGTTTCACATAAATTACTTAACATCCAGCATGCTCAGCTCAGAGCTTTTACAGTTTAAGGTGTGTAAGTCAGCCTGTGTAGGCCCACAGTATTTTCCATGTAAGTATCAGGAGCGAGGGGCTATGCCAACATTTCAGCAAGGGGCTGCATACGACCAGGCGAACGTCCCACCGGACCCTGAGACCATCACCAGCAGCAACAACTGGCACTGCCTGCGAAACAGTGTATGGTGACTAGTCGGGTAACCAATTCCACAATCCTCCCTACAATGTTTTTCACCATCCCTCAAAACTTCCCTTAACCCAACACCACCCAGCCAAAAGTCATTAATTGATGCCTAAAGTGAGGCGCACCTTTCCCTCATCATTCCTCACGTTTTTCGACCCAGAAAACCTCAAAATTTCCCCTCACATCAACCCATCTTTAAGCAATTTTCTCAAATATCCCTCCCCCCTTAGCCGCCCACACAAGGACAACAACAATAGCACTCCAGGAGCAGTATGATCAACCCGGGACAATGTTCTGATGCCTGTCTGGCATCAGAACGAAGCCCAGAGGTGCCATGCCATGTTGCATAAAAGCACACCAAAATCATATTCGCAGATGCCTTTACATCAACAGTGCAGGGCTTGCGCAGCGAGTCAGCAAGGCGCAGCGCAGCGAGGCGTCACCACTCCTCCACATCCAGTATCGTGAACTATGCAGCAGAGCGATTAGGTGCATCTGCAATCACCCCCTCCCCCACTTCAACACTGAAACACCGGCTGGGAGTATCGATCAGCGCAGTGGGCTGTGTGTGAAAACGCGCACACCCCCTCCACCACAGGGTGGTAATCCCCTCTAAGCAGGCTCAGGGTGGTCAGCCGCGAAGGGATGGGCCATGCCGTTGACCCCCACCTCCGAGTTAGGCTACTGCACTGTGACCATCAACAATGGCTGGCCTGACAACTGCAGGAGTCCGACGCCTCTGTGTTAGCAATGCTTGCGCCCCATCTCACACAATGTTGTAGCCAAATATGAATTAGGCACAATATATTGCAAGTGTGCTCGTAAGACCAGCCCAACGACCAACTGCACCACGAACAACAGCGAACACATTTTTAGCTCCGATGTGATAACAAAAATTCAAAGCCTGTGCAAATTAGAATTTTTGGAAAATATGATTCAATAAAATTTAAAACATACAGTTCCCAAACAACAAAATTTCGTGTTCCAGTGTACTGTGCACTGGCCATGGTATCCCTACTCTTGAGTGTACTTTGTGCCCACAGTATTATCTTTCAGCGGTCCTGACCACGACTGAAGTTGCGGCCGTACAAAACTGGAACTTTCAGTGCTCACAGAGTCACATCAATAATAATCAATTAAAGACTTCTACAGTGTGCAAATATTTTTTAACTGGTCCAGACTGCCAACCAAACAATGTCACCACCCAGTGTCCAGAGGGTGGCAAAAGTAGTGATGTGTTACAATGCAGGGTGGGTGCAGTGCATCTACACATCATGCAATGTTTGCAGCCTGGCGAGAGACTCGCAGTGCACTATCAGTGTGTGCGTAGCAAATGTAAACAATGCAGCGCCACTCGCTCATTCCAAACCCCGCAAGCCAGCCTTGACTGCAACACCTCTCCCTCTTCTACCATCTGCCCCTTGCATAACACCACTTGTTAACTGACTGTAATGGTGCTTGGAGAGTAGCAGAGGTGGGGTGCACTGTACCACATGTCGCTAGCACCGAAGTCAGGGAGGGGTGACCACATCATTCGAATCAACTTGTCCCTAGTGGAAGGCACATCGTAGCTGTGCTTTTGTAGCAGGACGAATGGACTAAGGGTGGAGGGACATGGCACACATTATACTCTCCCTTCCCTTTCTGGAGGCCTTTCATCCGCTTCAGCCTGTTGACCCCTGCTGTGGGTTTCCTTGGGGTAACTCTGCCTTCCAGGGACTCCCACCTCTCAGCTTTGTCACGGTGAGGTACAACCAAACATAGTCAAGGCAGCATTCGGTGAAGTTTAAGTGCGGGTGAAAACCCCGACGCCAATTGAGTGTGTTTTGTTCTGAGTGAATAGAGTGAGTGCAAGAGAGGTTGACAAACCCCGGCATCACTGAAAGTTGCAAATTATTTAAAAGCAGTCCACTCACCATCTCAGAGGAAGGTGAAAGTTGGCCCAGACGCCAACAAGGGAACCAGGCCGGCCGACGAACCTCCCCGTGATGCGGAAGAGTTAACGAAGCCCAGGAGTAAGTCGGCCCGAGACACCTCGGTGTGTTGCAGTAATCTGGAGAAGATGGCCCCTGAGAGGCGCCCTCCGAACCCAGACACAGCGTAGCCGTCGACTGGGGGAAGCGACCGGGTGTGCGAGGAGCACAGTCCTCCCCCGCCTCTCGCAAGGCGAGAACATGAGAGTCTCGAAAGCGAAGCTGGGTGCTCGGGTTTCGCAAGCGACTCGAGCTCGTTTGTGCCGGTTGAGTCGGCGAAATCTAGGCAGCGCCGAAAGAAGTTGGAATGCCGAGCGCCTAAGGGGGCGGGTTCTTGATCCCCCCCCCCTTCGTCTAGACCACTGCCACAACGTATATCGAGTCGTTCCTGGATCGCTGTTGAGACAGCCAGGTCCGGGAGACTGAACTCACTCAGGGAGTTGAAAAGAGTAACATTTCAGGAGGCAGTGGAACCCGGAAACACAAACGGAGCTCGGGTCAGAGGAAAAGGGCTCTGGCCAAGGCAGACTCGGTAGAGGAAACCAATGAGTCCCAAAAGCCCCTGGATCAGCATGTTGGCACTGGAGGATTGCCTATATCGGCTCGGCAGGAGAAGGAACCAGGAAAGGTTGGTGTTTTGGGACCAAAAGTCACCAGTTCCCAGACGGCAAATCCCGGCCTGCCAATGATATATCTGCTGCAACCCCATGGGGAAGCTGCAGCAGTCATCACCACCATCGGATCCCTCACCGACGGGCTTCCTGATGCTGCATGCGAGGTCTTGTCGCCAGCAGTGAAGCCATGCCTTGAAAGACTCCGCTCACTGGTTGATAGTATGTTACATAACAGTTTCCGTTTGCAGGGAAGGGCCGATGTTGAGATCCAATCTCAACGGACAAGAAATGCAGTTAGTAATTTGGGCTCGGCTATGTATGCGAGGGCAATGTCGGGTGGGGCTGGCCCATGCGCGCAGGCACGTCCCCCACTGGTGGTTACACGGCCTACAGTTGCAAGGGAAGTTGTGATAGTGTACCCTGTAGACGTGGGCATCTCAGCGGCTGTGACGTGAGAGCGCCTACAGAAGGAGCCTGCTCCGGAAGTGGTGTCTCTCCGAGTCTGGGGGATTCGCCCCATTGCTGGAGGAGGGCTAGCGGTAGAAGCAGGGGATGATGCCACCTTAGACTCAGTCAAAAGGTTAGTGGCGGCTCGTCCTGAGTCACTGAAAGTGAAAGAGGTACGAAAGCTGGATCCAATGGAGGTGATAGCGAGAAGTTGGCAGAAGCCATATTCAGCAAAAACCTGGCTGAACAGGACGACTCCCATACTGACGTGATGAAGGGGTTTGAGATTCGTCTGCGCTTTGGCAACAAAACTGCTGGTGAAGTGCACTTGGTCGTCCTGTGTAAGCCTGGGCTGCGATGCCTGCTCCTCGGGGCAGGAAGGCTTTACAATGGACTTAGCATATGTAGAGTCGCCCATTATGTAATGCCCTTGTGGTGTTACAAGTGTCAGCATTTCGGCCACCACTCCAGACGCTGTAAGGCGGAAATAGCTATCTGCGGTTTCTGTGGAGAGACAGGGCACAACCATGGTGGTTGCCCCCTTCACAGCGTGGCAGGCTCGAGGCCTAACTGTGTGAATTGTTGGAGGGCAGGGCATCAAGGTCCAGTGGACCATTAAACCTCCTGCAGAGATTGTCCGTTGATGGGGAGAGCCATAACGGCGGAAGTAGAGAGAACTCAGTATCAGAGTGATTAAATATTCCCAGATTAATCTGCAAAGATCATCTGGAGCTACAGCTGAGTTAAATGCACTTCTCCTCGATAGTCACACCGACATCGCCCTGGTACAGGAGCCATACTCTGTAAAGGGGAGGTTTCCTGGACTTACATGGTGGAGAGCATCTGTAGGCGAGCACCCGATGGCAGGAATAATGGTTCAGAATAAAACACTAGATGTACTAATGCTAAATAATTTGTCCAACACACACCACGTGTGTGTGTCCAGATCACCGCCTCTGGTTGAGGCGAGGTTTACTTAGTCTCATCTTATTTCCAGTTTGCAGACGACATCGAGATACATATATCTCGATGGGCGGATATTCTGCGGGAATTACACGGCAAGAAGGTTATTCTGTGCGCCGATGTAAATTCCAAAAGCGAGCTCTGGTATTCCCTCACAACTGATACCAGGGGGCAGAAATTGACTGAGTTTATCATTGCCAATGACCTTAAAGTGGAAAACCAGTCAGGACACTTGTTCACCTATGTCTCGGATGCCCATGGCACCGAATCCACTATCGACATATCATTAACCACAGCTAATGCTGTTGGTCTTTTCGCTGACTGGGTGGTCACCGAAAACTGGTGTAGTGACCACCAGCTCATAAGGTTCTCCCTCAGCCGAGTGTAGCGGAGTGAAACAGATGTGGTAACATACCCCCGGACCTGTTACATTCATAAGGGTACAGACTGGCGAGTATACGATCGGACTCTGTTGAAACATATAGAGGCTCGGTCACCATCACTTTCCTCAACCTAGGTTGAGGGGAGGGCGGAGGCTCTCACTCTGATAATCCAGAATACCTCTGAGGAGGTGCTAAGGAAACACAGTACCCGTCCCCATGGCAACACCTGGTGGACAGATAGGTTTGATGTGCTCTGTAAAGATGTGCATGATGCGCGTAAACTCCTACAGAGATTGCAGGGTGATGCTGGTACTGCTTTTGCTGCCCTTTACAAGCTGATGCGTCGGGAGTACTAAAACAAAATTCGTGAAACCAGGTCTGAGTCATGGAGGAAGTTTGTCGAAACTGAAGGTAACAAGGACCCCTGGGGAATTGTTTATCGTGTAGAGTCTGGAAAGCTGAGGGTGGAGGAGCCACAGAAGAATGTTCTTGTGGACGGACACCATGGTCTGGATAGTATTCAAGATGTGGTACGTATGCTCGATGTGCTTCTCCCCAGTGATGATCCAGCTGGAGAGGAGCTTTAGCATGGGCGCATAAGGGAGATGATGTTCCTCCCACCGAGTGAAGAGGACACTGCTCCATTCGTGGAGAAAGAACTGACTGATGTAGTCAACCACATGGGAAACCGTAGAGCTCCAGGTCTTGATGGCATAACCACTAAGGTACTCAAAAGAGTGTACCCGTGGATGAAAAAGCATTTCCTGACCCTAGTGAATGACTGTCTAACACAGGGTATCTTCCCAAAAATCTGTAAGATAGGTCTAGTACGTACCTTATATAAAGGAGAAGGGAGGGACCCCGGTTCAGTTTCTTCCTACCCACCCCTCTCTCTACTGTCAGTATTGGCAAAAGTGCTTGCAAAAGTGGTAAACTGGAAACTTTCGTCCTACCTGGACACAGATCATTTGTTGGCTGATAACCAGTATGGGTTCCGATGTGGCATCGGAACCAATGAAGCCCTCTATGCTGTTTATACAGCATTGGAAGGAGCCACGGCCAAGTACGTACTGGGTGTTTCTGGACATCAGTGGTGCCTTTGACAACGCTTGGTGGCCAGAGATACTGTATACACTGAAGCGTATGCAGTGTCCTCGCAATCTCTATCTCCTGGTTTGTGACTATTTTACAGACCACAAAGGGGTCATAGTCCTGAAAAATTCTCAAGTTGAGAGGGCTGCACACAAGGGTCGGTCCTCAGACCTTTGTTCTGGAATATCCTCTTTGACAGGTTTTTGTGCCTTCCGCTGCCTGAAGACTGTCGACTATTTGGGTATGCGGATGATGGCTTAGTCCCTGTCTCCGGTAACTCCCGTAGCGAGTTGGATCAAAAGGCACAGGCAATATTGGGTTCGATAGCGACTTGGGTGCGGTCTGTGAAGCTTGACTTCTCAGCTCACAATTCCAAGTGTATGATGCTTAAGGGACGATTTAGAGGTGTCTATGGACATTACCCCAAAGTGGAGTTGAACGGAGTCCGACTTGAGTTTGCGAAAACTTACAAGTATCTTGGTGTCCTCCTTGATAAAAGAATGACTTTCACTCTGCATGTCACCTATGTGAGTAGAAAGGCTGTGGTCCTATTTCAAAGGTTGCTAGTGATGTCCCCAGGTCACCGTGGACTGAATTTCAAAACCTTACTTGGTCTGTATAAAGGGGTCTTTGAACACATCATGATGTATGGCTCCATTATGTGGTATAAGCGAGTGGGCCATTCTCATATAAGGCGAAATCTTTTGAGTGCACAGCATGCGGTACTGCTTGCAGTAACTAAGGTGTATCGCACTGTCTTGACAGATGCATTGACAGTAGTGGTTGGAGTAGCCCCGCTGGATCTCCGTGTAGCTGAGCTGGGTTCACTCGTGAAAGAAAAGGTCACAGGAATACTGGACCCGGAGAGTCGGGAAGTTGCATGGGTCAATTGCCGATGGTCAACCTCTGCAAAGAGGCGAATGACCTACGCTGTCTTTCCCTGTGTCCGGGAGAGAGTACAGCAAACACTCTAATGAGGCCCCACTCTGATCCAGTTCCTCTCAGCACATGGTAACTTTAAGGCAAAACTTCATGGACTGGGCCTTATTGATGATCCGCTCTGCAATGATTGCCTGGTACCGCACACCATGGAGCATGTGCTTTATGATTGTGTGTGCATCGAAGACCTCAGGGAGCAGCTGAGATGTAAACTGCTTCTCCTAGGACTCGACTTTGACCTGGTAGTTATAAAGTCTGCTGACAGCACCAGGAGAGCATCGCTGTAGGAATTTGCCAGGAAGGTCATGTGCTGGCTCAGCGCCGTAGAACATGCTCGAGCTGTGTGGTTGCCTAATACTCCCTTGCAAGCTGACTAGATTCAGCTCGGGAGTGTGAGCTGTGTGAAACGAAGCCTGTATGCTTAATTTGGGTAGCCCTTATGGGGCAGCAGTCTGGTAATTTTGAGTTTGCTAATACGCTGGTATTCTTGGCTGAATGGAACCAAGATCAAGTCGACCAGGGTGGGGGTCGTTCGACCCGATGGATGAAAGCGCCGGGGGGTATCAGCCCTGTAAGCCATCCTTGAGAGAGAAATCCTCGGTGTGATGGCCAGGTTATGGATCTGGCCACAGTGAAGTGAGCATATGCATGCAGCTCCATCGCTCTGTTCGGTTGACTATTCTGGCTTGTCTGATCTGAAGTTGCCAACAGCAATTTGGCATCTCCCTTTCCCGGGCTAGAAGACCCTCAATGTGGAATTTCCTGTACGAATAACCGTACCTCCGCTCAGTGTGGAGGTGCGCTCGGACCTATGAAGCTCAATTGTAGTGGCAATTGGGTGAAGGGGCGTGTTTTCCCAAAGACCTTGGTGGTGGTACTGGACTGTCCAAAGATATGGAATTTAGGCTCTGAAAGATCTCGTGTTATATCCTAGTGGATCAGGTACAAGAGGGGAGGAGGTGCGGAGAGCCGGACATGTTCCGGAAAACATGTTGGCCCCTGCTACTAGTTCCCAGGATCTCGCCAGTAGAGTAGGAGGTGTTTCTGGCAGCTCCTGGTCGGTCAGCCTAAAAACCTGTAAAAAGGCACAGGACATAGCAACAGGCGACCGTGCGGTGTCCCCTATTGACAACTGATAAATGTTCAAAAATCAGCAAAATCGGTCCTGTAGTTTGGACTTAATTAAGGAAGACAGTGATAAAATAACAGCTTTGAACAGTGTGGTGAGTGCTAAAAAAGTATTTTAAAAAAATACAGTTTTATATTCGTCAGCTCTGAGCATGGAACTTAAAATGAGCTATAATTAAATTTAAAAAAAAAACATTTTTTTATCTTTTATAAATTTTAAAAACTGAAATATTACATGAAGAAAAAACTTTTAAGGACATTTAGTGAACTTTTATAAAACTGTGTTAGAAACTTTGTAGTTCTGCACATTTTCAGCAAGATCGAAGCAATAGTGTAAAAGATAATCAGCTTTGTAGTTTAGTATTCACAAGTAGTTTGGACCCCATATACAAGTGCACTACAGTGACGAACCTGCGAATCCCCACCTCGCGAAATTAAATTCCTTGCCAAAAAGTTCATTAAACTCACAGTGGAAAAGTACTTGGGATTCGCGAATTAATTCGAGTACAGAAGACTAAGAAGAACAAGATCAAAATACAAAAGACCTTAGATGAAAGTACATAGTTCGGCAGTGTACAGTTTATGTTAAGCTTTAATTAAGAATTTCATAAAATTTCACGAAACCATTAATAACTTCTAAAATAACGACTTTAGGCCAAAACTGACAAAATTTTGCCCCTTCGCAGAAGCCATGTAAGCGTATATGGGCTATCTAATAATACATACAAAAATTATACACCACCCTTATGAGAAAAAATAATTAATAAGCAAAATGTAAAGAATTGATATTTCAGTAACCAATAACAGTAGAAAAGAAAATAAATTATATTTGGAATCAGTAAGTCCCATAGTATTTTATAAAAATTAAAAACAATCACTGAATACTGCCGAATCAGAAATAATTAAACACTCGAATAGGCCAGCTCAGGGCTGGCGGATTTACATAAACAAGACATGTTTGGAACCAGAAAAAATTAAAGAAGAGAATATAGAACATTTTAAAAGAAAGACTTAATAACTTAAAAATTTTATTTTTAAAATAGTCGCAAGAGGACCCAATAAATCTGAGCAGAGTAGGGCCGACGACCAGGGGCTTCAGGCCTCTAGTTTAGAATAGCGTAGGGTAGTGATGGCATCAGGATGCACCCTCCAGTAGTGGGGGAATCAGCAGAGCTATGAGCTCTACACCTCAAGTAAAATCAGATATTTTCAACAGATCAGGAAAAACCAGAAGAACACCCCCCATCAGTAGAGAAATGTCAGCAACAAGAAACAATGACCAAATCAACACAACTCAACAGTCTCTCAATTGGGCTCTTGAGACTCCAGACGAAGAAATTCAAGAAATTAATAAATTGGTAAACACAAGACTACACAAAGAAATTGAGAAGAGGAAAAGGGAAGAAGATTCACTAATGTTAGAAAACAGGAAAAAAGGTAAAATTGAAGATCCAAACGAAAAAATAAAAATTACATTTGAAACAGTAAAAGAATTCGTAAACAATAGTCAAAAATAAAAAAGGTACACAAACAGAAATCTTAGGAAAGATAACAGAACTGCAAGATATTTTACTGAGACAAAACCACGAAATAGTTAAACTGAAAGCACAGATGGAAGGGATACTAATGGAAAGGGAAAGCAATAAAAGACAACAAATAACAATAGAAAGAAGACAGGAAGAGCCAAGAGATTTTTGGAAGAAGAAAAAATCAGAACCAATAAAAATGATAATCAAGCCCGAACAAACCAACAAGGACGGTAGCAGTGAAAACACTAGTGAGAATTGACAAATGATATTAGGCCGAACGAAAAGAAAATGCACACCAATAAAATAATAAAAACAAATTCACAGGCAATAATAATCGAGGAACAAGCTCAAAGAATAGAAGCAAAAATACTAAATAAAAAAGTAAAATTAAAAGTAGACAGATTGCAAAAGATAAATCCTAAAATTATTATATACTAAGTAAATGCAAATATCAAAAAAGAAGAATTTATGGAAAAACTATACAAACAATATTTAACAGAAGAAATAGAAGAACACAAGATCAACACAAAAATTTGCTTGAAACTAGAGTAGAAAATAATAGAATACATGTAGTAATAAAAACAGGTCCGAGTATTTATAAACACTAAAAAAAAAAATTACTGTGAATGGGAGGCACATAAAATCAAAGAATTAATTTCACCAATGATATGAGAGAAATGCTGGAGATACGGGCACACAGATAAGAGATGTAAACAAAACGAAATAATTAGTGGTAGATGTAGCAATTCAGTTCACAAAACAAAGGCATGTGAAGTCAACAATAACGTAAAATGTATTAACTGTGTTAGGAACCAAAAACATGGCATAGAAATTAAACACACAACGGATAATAACTGCCCATGTTATATAATGGCAAGAAATAAATTAAAAATAGAAACAGATTTTGGTGATTAAATTTCGTAGTTAAAAGAAGCATAACTTTTCAAAAATTAATTTATTAGATGAGTCAGTAAACCAATATTAGTGGTTTAAAAATAGTTCACATAAATTTACAGAGATCAAAAACAATGACTTTAAACTTTACAAATCAATTAGACGAAAAACAGTATGTAATAGCAATAATACAAGGGTGATTATTTCGTATTGCGTATCCAAATCACCCAAAAAACACTATATTATGTATCCAATGATACATAAAATCCACCCAAAAAATCGTCGATTTCGTATCCAATGTAAGTCCCGAGAAGGCCAAAACAAATGCAAAATTTCTCCCTGCGTATCCAACCTGCCTGTAATTACCTGGTTTTTACCAAAAGTTTATTTGTGCGTATCCACATGAAAAACAACCTGAATTGAAAAGTGGTGGGTTTACATATCCAAGCCGACAGGTGGAAATGGCCACCATGCGTCACTTGTTCCGATTCACGTATCCATTCCCCTTTTAAAATGTTTTTTCGAAAAACGCCTAATTGTTTCCGGTGGCATACCCAAACTGAAAACGGAACAATTGGTCACTTTGCCATTTGTTTCCCTGGGCATATCCCCGTGCGGAAGTGACTTGTTGCTAAAATTTTCCTATTGTGTACACAACAACGACTCATTTACATTTTAAATCCAAAACCAATAACCAGCTAGTAAAATGAGTTGTGTAAATAATAATGAGTTCAAAAAAAATGATCAAGACAAAGAAACTCTAAAGTATTCACTGGCTTACAGTGAGGGATTATAATTAATGCATTACATATATCAATGCCTAGGAATAACGAGTTTGTGCAGGGATCTTTCGTTTTGTTCATTTTAATGAACGTTGTGCAACTGCAAGGTGTCCACAAATGTTAGTATGTCACAAGGAAGGCTGGAAATACTGCTGTGTAACTCACCTATCTTTGCACTCGCGAGGCTGTTTAGTTTTGTTCGTTTTATTTGTAAGTTGTGTAGATTTTATAGCCCCTTCACGGCCATCACGCCTCTGCACTCGAGATTTAAGTAGGTTGGTGATGCCAACAGGAAATCACAGGCTTATTAAAATGCACAGGCTTGAGGCTCGTTCGTATTGTTAGTTTTATTTGAAAGTTGTGCAACGCTTTGTGAATATTGGCTCGGTATTGCAATTGCAAGTTTTAACTCAGCCATCCTAGTTTTACAACTGCTCATTTAAACTTTAAACTGATGCAAATAACTACTCATTATCATTTTAAACAGACACCGCACACCACAAGTCAATCACACTTTAATTTTAAATGAGCCATTGTGATTTTAAACTAAACCACTTGTGAGATTTCTAGTCAAGTACACAAAATTGAATATATATTGACAAGGGGGGTATTAATTGGGCCACCCTTGTGCTACCAAATTATTGTGCAATTAAATAAACATACATTCACTCTTTAAACTGACATTACACACCGCAAGTCAATCGCACTTTAAAATGGAACATATCACCCAACTTTAAACTGATACCATAAACAGTTAGACATTACCACTTTAATTCTAAATGAGCCATTGTGATTTCAAACTAAACATTCTGATGTTAATTCTCTAAACTAAACCAGTTGTGAGATTCCTGGTTAGGTACAAAAGGTTGAATATATACCAAACAGCAAGCTATTCAAAAAATTTAAAACATGAAAACTAAACCAACTAATTCATTTTAATGTTATTAATTTTTCCCAATAGTTCCTCGGGGCCTAACCCATTGCGGAGAGTGACTTGTTAAAAATGTCCTATTACATATTCGATCCTAAACCAACTAATTCATTTTAAACTTTATACAATTAATTCATTTTAAACTCTAAACAAATAGTAATCACAACTACTGCCATTCTCACTTTAAATTGACACACACTCCAAGCCATTGTCATTTTAAAATTTCCTATTTTGTATTCGATTCTAAATTCAAACACTTTAAAACTAAACCAACTAATTCATTTTAAACATTAAAACCAACTAATTCATTTTAAACTCTACTTTAAATTGACACACACAGCAATCCATTCAAACACTTTGAACTGATGCAAATATCAAGTCATTTTAAACTCTACACAAAGACCTCCCTTCTTACTATACATAGCCAGCCAATCTCACTTTAATTTTAAATGAGATATTGTCACAGACACCCCACACACTTTTAAATAGACACCACACAAAACAATTAAACCATTCATTCACACTTTAAACTGAGGCAAAAAGCTACTCGTGTATATTTTTATTTTCACTCATCCTTGCTTGTATCTGAAAATGAATATATATATATATATATATATATACTTTTGTTTTATCCATTAATTTTTTGACGACTTGCTTATAAGCTTCGGCATGGACGTCGATGCAACATAGTTGTACTGACTGTATCAAGCCGATATGTCAACCTCTAGCAAGTGCACCGTGTGCTTTGGAGGGTATGAACCATGCCATCGCTGTAATTGGGACGAAATCGAACCGAGGTTTCCTCGTCAGCATCACCCAAGAGTATGGTGTGATATGATGAGAGCAAAAAAAAATGGAATTTTATTGCCAAAGGAGAGCAATACAGTGATGGGCTGCAAGGCTTGTAAGCCAATGAACGAATTTTTTTTAAGGTGCTCTGGCCTACAGTGAAGAAATAAACCGCACCCATCATTGTATGTTTTCTAATTGAAAACGTTTAATTTTAAAGAAAAATTATACTTGGATACGTTAAACGGAACAATTGGCTCGAACTTGGATACTCCAAACGGAACTCGGCGAGATGAGTACTCTTCCAAGCTCCTAGACATCACCCTTTCGCAGCTCGGGATGTGACAACATAACTGAAGATTACCTACTGCTGGATGTAGGCAGTGTACCGGAGCTGAAAAAATGGACAGCCAACTAATCTATCCTAGAGTCTCCAACATTATTAAATATGTATATAAATGTAAAAATTAGATTTTGTGTGTGGTTTTTGAATAAATGTTATTTAAATTCTCTGTGTGTGTGTTAACTGATTTATTTTTTCTCCGATTTATTTTTTCTGCATTTATAAAACGTAAGTAGTTTCTTTCTTTTGAATATATTTATTGTTCTTGCTTTTTCCTTGGAGAAGGAACAAGCACATGTAATACTTTTTTCCTCTATCTCGTACAAAACTGCAAGCCATTGCAAGTAATTTTCATTTTAACGATGTATCAACTCGTTTACACTTTAAACTGACTAAAACATAACAAGTCATTTTAGGCACAAGTAGTTTAACCAACTTTAAACTGATATAAATAGCTACTCATTTCCAATTTAAACAGACCTCGCAAACAGCGAGTAATTCACACTTTAATTTTAAATAAGTCACCAAACTTTAAACTAATGCAAACAGCAAGCTATTCAAACACTTTAAAAATGTTTACTGGAAGTTGGTAATTTTTTGTCCATTAGCTTCTCGAGGCCTATCCCATTGCGGAGAAGTGACATGCTAAAAATTTCCTATTGCATATTCTCACTTTAATTTGACACACACACACAGCAAGCCATTCAAACACTTTAAAACCTGAAAACTAAACCAACTAATTCATTTTAAACTTTAAGCAATTAGTAATCACAAGTTGTGAGATGGCTCTTTCGTGTTGTTATAGAGGCGATACATATTGGCAAGGGAGTACCGATTTGGACCTCCTTCTTACTACCAAACAGCAAGCCATTCAAACACTTTAAAACATGAAAACTAAACCAACTACTGCCATTCTCACTTTAAATTGACACACACACAGCAAGCCATTCAAACACTTTAAAACATGAAAACTAAACCAACTAATTCATTTTAAACTTTAAACAATTAGTAATCACGAGTTGTGAGATGGCTCTTTCGTGTTGTTATGGAGGCGATATATATTGGCAAGGGAGTACCGATTTGGACCTCCTTCTTACTACCAAACAGCAAGTCATTCAACACTTTAAAAATTTTTACTGTAAGTTGGTAATTTTTTGGCCATTAGCTTCTCGGGGCATATCCCATTGCGGAGAAGTGACTTGCTAAAAGTTTTCTATTGCGTATTCTCACTTTAAATTGAACACAAACAGCTACTCAGGCACACTTTTTTCTTTCACTAGCCATTATTGCCTGTATCTGAAAATGAAAAAAAAAATTAAGTACTTTTCGTTAATCCGTTTATATTTTTGTACAAATGCAAAGAGTTATTTTTACCTATTGAGAGAACTGCCTTCATCACCGCTGTCTCCTTCGTGACGAGTCTCCTCGTGCATTGCAGCTGCATGGATTAGAAACGAGTGCAGTCGTTGTCCGTATGGGTGGTTCTTTTTCCAAATGTATTCTGCCAAGTAGCCGGTCCACGACTTTTCCCGTCTGCCAAAACACGGAATGCTATACCTCACCGAACACCAACTCCGTTCGATGTTTTGTGTGTGCACTCTTAAAGATTCGCCTTGCCTCAGCTTTAGTTTGTTTCGGGTGTTAACTATTCCACTCTTTTCACTGCACACAAATTCCTTCCGGTGATTTACTTGCAGGTGACGATAGCCGTGCATGTCCAAGTTACTGTAACCTCGCCAACAGTCTGAAATTATCGTCGTGCCCGGCACAATCCATTCACGAATACATTTGACTAAAGTCGCGGCGTTCCTCTTTTCCACCGGCACCAGGAAGAAGTTAGTAGGATCTCCTCTCTCCACACCGCCGAAAACCCACTGGCCGTGAACTTTTCGTCCCTTGCGGTTTTTACGCTTACCCAACATTGAT
Organism: Clitarchus hookeri; assembly: GCA_002778355.1. Taxonomy (NCBI): domain Eukaryota; kingdom Metazoa; phylum Arthropoda; class Insecta; order Phasmatodea; family Phasmatidae; genus Clitarchus; species Clitarchus hookeri. The sequence goes on along the minus strand of NQII01000917.1, from coordinate 527,991 downwards.
TCGTCTATCTCGATTATTTTGCCAGGTCCGCCGATTCGTTTCCTGTAAGTTAACACCCAGTCTATGCACACTTGGCGGCAGAAATTCGACCAGGCGACGACTGTCTTGCCCGAGCACTGAAGTTCGTTTACTATAGTCTGCTGTCGGGGATACTTGATCAGACACCACAATAAACACAACTCAATGATCTTGCCCGGCGACAAATTTTAATCTCCCACGAAACTGCCCTGTCTTGCCGACACTTTAAAATTAAATTTTGTGCCATTCTCCATGCACTGACGACACCAGTAAAACAAACCTCGATTGTCCACGAGCTTGGCTTCGCCTTTTCTGCATTGTCTACACTGTATTGGCGCTTTAAGGATGTCATGATCGACGAGGAATGTGTTTACGTCCGGTGAGAAATAAATCCATTTCCGAGAGTTCAACATAGTGATTTTACACCCCTCACACACCATTGTACATTTTCCTAATTGAAAACGTTTAGGTTTTAAGTAAAACCACACTTGGATACGCTAAACGGAACAATTGACTTGAACTTGGATACATTAAACGGAATTCGACCGAATACGCAATAGTACACTGACTTGTAAAGTAATTAATTTGAATGGATACTAGATACTGCACTCGCGGGTTTCCTATGGTTTTACCATATGTGTACACAATACGGAACAATCACCAATGCAAGAACCATATTTATATTATAATAAGTACACCAATCTAAACAGTAGCTGGCAATTAGTTAATAATAATAAAGGAGATGCATGGGCAGTTATTATAGTGGATTCAAAATATAAAATACTAAATTTACAGTACATGTCAACAAAAGAGATAACAATAGCAAAGGTTTTAATAAATAACGAAGAATTAACAGTAATGTCAGTGTATATGCCCCCAAACCAATAAATAGACTATATAATTAGACAAATAGTAAAAATCATAAAAGATTTAGGAAATAAAAATTAATAACAGGTATGGATTTCAACGCTAAATCAGCACTTTGGCATTCAAAAAACCAAGGCGATAGAAGAGATGAAATATTAAATTTAATTGAAAAATATAACTGGAAAATATGCAATACAGAAGGAAGCATTTACACTTTTGACTCCATCCATGTTCAAGAAAATATAGATATAACATTGGTAACTAGAGATTTAGAAAACTAAGTAGAAGACTGGAACATAGTAGAGAGTATTAGCGACAATAATAAAATAACTCTTAGAATAATAATAGAACAAATAAAGAAAACACAAACATTAAAAATATTAGACCAACATGTATATGATTGGGATAAAATAAAAGAAGAAATTAAAAATGATATTAATCAGACTAAACAAGATGAACAATAAGAAGTAATAATAAATAAATTACAGGAAATAATAATCAATACTTGTAAAATTCAAGAAAAGGAAAATAAAAATAATTAATATAAAAGAAATTGGAGGTGGAATAAAGAATTAACTTTAATGAGGAAACAAGTAAAGAGAAAACATAAAAAATATAGGAGTTGCTGCAAATGCAATGCTTAATTAATATTTAAGAATACAAAGATATTAGAAAACAATACAAAAATAAAATTAAAATTATTATATATGACAAATAGACACTATTTATTAAATAGGAGGCAATTAAATCACCCTGGAATGGAGTCTATAAAATAGCCAGGAAAAACTAAAGAAAAAAGAACCAATAAGCCGCTTAAAATAGGGAATGAATATACAAAAACAATTAAGGACAAATACATAAAATTAATGTATAACCTTTTGCCAAAAATTGAAACAATAAAAGATGAAAAAATTAAAATAACAATAAACAGTTAAGAGGAAAAGTCAATAGTAGAAGAAATTACTTTAGACAAAATAGAAGCACCTATTAAAAAGTGTAGTTTAATAAATAAATTTTGGGAAGAAATTTAAGAAATTTTTAGTAAAATAATAAATAAATGTTACAGAGAAGACAAATATCCAGAGTGTTGAAAAATAGGTAAAATTATTTTTTTGACTAAAGGTAAAAATAAACCAAAACACAACATTAGTTCATATAGAGCAGTATGTTTACTGCCTTTTTTGGAAAAAATTATGAAAGAATTATGTATAGTACAATTCAGAAACAAAAATTTAAAAATTCTACACAATAATCAGTTTGGCTTTAGGAAAAATAGATCTAGATAAATGGCAATTAATAAATTATTACAAATAATAATAAGACAAAATATATTTTGGCAATGGCAATGGATATTAGTAATGAATTTTCGACTGCAACCTGGCATGATATTAAAAAACAAATAAACAAACTAACTTTAGGAAAACAATTATAAGAAATATTGTGGGACTATTTAGACAGGAGAGAAATAATAATAAAGGAAGAACAATTAACAATAAAAAGGAAAACAAAAATAGGATGCTCACAAGATTCAGTGTTGGGCCCAACACTCTGAAATTTAGTTATAAACGAATAGATAGTAGAAAATAACGAAACAAACATAACAACCATTGCATTTGAAGATGGCTGTATAGTTTTAATATAAGGGAATACTAGAAAATAATTAGAACTAAAAACAAATAATACCAGTAGATTATAGTTTAAAAGACACAAACATTGTTTATAAAATTAAAAACGAAGTAAATGAAATAACATATAAAGTAGTTAAATACAGTGAATTAATATTAGACAAAATAATTTGAATAGAGAAAAAACAATAATTGCCCAATTAAATTTAAATAACTAAAAATTTTTTTTTTATAAAAAATAGCATCAGAGATTGGTAACAAGAGTACAAAACAGACACCAGCAGATTGAATCTAAAAAACTTTATTAAAAACATAAACGAATGGTACTCTAGTAAATATAACCTAACATTAGAAGCACTTAATGCATTAACAGGACACTGTCAGGTAAGGGTATTAAAAAAGTATAAACAAAATTGAAGACGACACATGCCAGTGTGGTAATGGAGCCCAGGACATTTGCCACTTATTTTATAACTGTAACATGTTTGATCAGGAATGGAAAGCACCAGAATGAAATTTAAGAAACAATCAGGTACAATGGCCATTGCAAAACATAGAAATGTATGACGGGTCAATAGTGAAGTTTATAAACGAATTTATCATTAATATAAACAAATTTGTCAAAACTTTAAACGAGAATATTGTGTAGTATCTAGGTAGTATAAGTATCGTTGGTGTTGTACTTGGAACTGGAAAGGGGAGAAGGGATAGGCGTTATTTAAATTAAATCAAAATTAATTCAATTTTATGTGTACCTATTGTAATTTTCAGGAAAAATTCCGAATGGGTTAAGTTTTTTTTATGTTTGTATTAAAATCTAATTTTATGAATATGTTATTTCATGTATCGTAATATAGAAGTTTTCTTTGAATTAGTATATTATAGGAATTTGTCTTGTTTGATATTTATTTCACTTATGTTTGTTTGTTTATATATATATATATATATATGTTTGTAGGTTTTGTTTTGTTTTGTATTGTTATTGTTATTATTTGATTTAGATTTGTTTTGTTTTGTTTGGTCTTGTTTTGTTCTGTAGAAAATATAAAAAGAAAAAAAAGAAAAATTGAAAAAAAAAAAAAGAAAATGGGGGGCTGGGGAGCCGGGCAGCGACCTCCTCATGGTTCTACGTGGACTGGGCGCCAGTGTGGAGTATAACTCCATTCCCTACGTTCGCCGGAAAGGAAGGCCTGGTAGTGCTGAAGGGGTAATTGTCCCGGACGACTGTTTAGGTTGGACTGGAAGACGAGTGTAGGGAAGAACTCGGGAATAGTGCGCCAGGTTGTGTCTGGCGGCGTCGCGCCGGCTGGTGGGCCCTGGTGAACCGGCCAGAAGGCTAGTTTACTGGTATGTGCCGATTAGTCGGGGCGGCGGCGGTGGACGGGGCCTGGCGGGAATAGAAAAAGTCAAATTAAAAAAATTGTAAAATAGTATAAATCGTAGTTAATCTCGCACTCTCTCCGTAAGGAGAGGGGATTGAGAAAGTAATAGTAAAATTTAACACAATTAATGGGCGTCCAGATGAACAGCTGCCTTCCCGCTCGGAAAAGAGCAGAGTGCGGGACCCCATAGATTCCCAAGCCCAGCTATGATTCCAAACATTTGTTAACCTTTATATCCAAATTTCCGAAATTTAACCAATAGTAGTTCACTTGTAGTGGTGACAGGTGTGATTGGGGGGGGGGCGCTTGTCACCGGTCTAGGGCTTAACAACAAAACACAATAGGTAGAGGGTTGATGCTTCGTAGGGTGCGGCCGGCGGTGCCAGCCTGGCAGACAATCATAAAACGGTTAGACGGGGCGGTTTCGGTGGGCAGAGCCTGCCGGGATCATACCCTTCACCTAGAGTACACAACAAGAACAATAAACCGTACACTAAAAACAACATAAAACATATTTACACAAAACAAAGACAAAACACAACAAAAACACGGACACCTCAGAAGAACACCCAGCCCTCTGTCTCCTAAGGGAGGACGACAACAAGGGATGGGGTGTCCAAAGGGCAGGGGACAGAGGCACGGATTTTAACCTATAATGTAAACTATAATAATTTATTCTTCGAAATTATATTTCCAAGTCCTATCAATTTCTTTTGTGTGTAAATGTTGCTTAATTAATCAATAATAACGACAACACCCCGAATGACCATTTGGCTGGCAGAGAGTGGAGTAGGATGGCCTCTCAGTCTTCCCCGTCGCACACTACTGTGTCACCCGACGACCTTGAGAGTGTGTCGGTCAGCTGATTCTCTGGCCCTGGCACATGCTGTACTTCAAATTTAGAGGACTGTAGAAACAGGACCTAGAACGCAAGCTTGCTGCGAACTTCTTTGGTGCTATGAAGCAGGACTAGACACCTATTATCTGTGAACAGTGTGAAGAGATAATATTCCACAAACTACCTATACCTTTTAACTGACCAAACTATGGATAGGCACTCCCATTCATTCACATCACAATGGTGTTCTACTGGATTGAACTTGGCACTACTATAGTCAATAATATGCTTGTTGCCATCATCACCGAGCTGAAATAATATGGCACAAAGCCTGCACTAATTCGTGTCAGTTTGTAAGTACGGGTGAAGGTTCGGGTCGTGATGTGAAAGTGCAAGGCAGTTGTGGAAACTGGCTTTAGTCTGCTCGAAACTTTCTGAATGTTCATCTATCCATTTGAATTTCTGTGATGGTGAAAGTAGGTGTGTAAGTGGAGCAGTGGTTGTGGCAAAATTTTGAATATATTCGTGTAACCAGTTCACTAGGCAGAAAAATTTACTTAACTGTTTACAGGTAGCAGGTTGCAGATAATCATCAATTATGCCCAACTGTTCTTGAGTGAGGTGGTTACCATTTTCATCCACAATGTAGCCCAGAAATTGGAAGCACGCTTTGCCGATGTGACACTTTATGTTGGCACAAGTTGGATGGTTTACGGCGAGGCATTCAAGTATTAGTGACAAATGCCGCAAGTGATTTTCCCACTACTTGGATCAGATTACATCGTCAAAATAATCAATTGTAAACTCACCTATGCAACCATCGAGAACATGCACCGTTATTGGCTGGAACATTGCTGGTGCAGTTTTCAGGTCGAAAGGCATGGCCTTGAACTGAAAGCAGCATCCATCTGGAAGAGTGAATGCTGTATTATGCCAGTTTTCTTGCTGTGCTGATATTTGCCAGTAACCACTATAGAGGTCGAGTGATGTCAAAATTTGGCGAAGTGAAGGCTGTTGAGTGCATCCTTGATATTGATGAATGGTATTGATAAATTATAAGGTTGAGAGGCCTGCAGCCGATGCAAAACCTCCAGGTTTCATCCCTTTCTGGAGCTGAAGCTATGATGGAATTAATAGCACAGTTAGTGAGTTCGATGAACACTTCATACAGCATTTCCTGTATTTGTTCTTTGATAATATGGTGTTGGTGAAATTGAGAATGGTGGGGGTGGTGTACACTGGTGATGTGTAAGGGGTTCCAGGGGTGCTGATGTGAGTACCCACCTTACCTGGATTACCAGGTGAAGGCAAAAACGGGTGAAATTGCCCGGCGCCATAACTCAGTGAGCATGAGTTAGTGAGGGTCGTGCGGTTGACATCCTGCGGGGCCCTGGAGTCCTCTGTCGATCAGGAGTGATTGTAGATACTGAACTTACCAATAAGTGCATGTACCTAGTAGTTTCACTTGTTACACTGGCGAGTTTGTAAGACAACCCGAGGGGTAAATGTAACTGAAACACTCGTGGTTAGTCAAGATATTTACTTACTTATTTGATTACATATACAGTGATTCTGTTAAGTCAACTGATGTGGACCCGGCGGCACTCTGGTCTGAAAATGACCAATACCTTAAAATCGTCCTAAGCCATGGAAATTGCTGAAAGGCCCACAGCATGTTAAACCCTTGTTAAAAAAACTGCTGGGAGGCAGTCGGTCGTCCATTCGGCACTAAATACACAAATGTTCTGGTTGATTGCATTACTATTGTTGATGAAGGTGATTGCAGCGTGAGTTTAAGTTGCCAAGGGGTCCGCCCGGAGCGAAACTCCCATGGTGCCGGCTGGCCCGAATGCTGAAATCAAACTAAAATCATGGCATCGGCTTCCGCTAATGGTGGCCGAACCGGAATCCCCAAAACTACATAAAAAATAACATGGACCCTCTTAATGCTAATAAATAAGCTATGAAATACCATTTAATTGCCAATAACATGTTGGTGACAACCCCCTGATTAATTAAGCATTAATTACGTTTGTGAGTGTGATGTCACGGGGTATTTCCCCATAATAGAAACATGAAGTAAAAACCGTGAGGCCTTGATAGGCAGTCTGCTGTGAAGAGAAAACATAATGACCCTTTTAAACATTGAACATCGTTACAATAAATAAAATGACTGGAATAATGGTAAACTGATAATGCCTTTCTGTTTCCGGTAAATTTCTCAAGTGAATTTCAGTTTCTAGTTTGTTTCATTTATGGAGAAGTCCAAGTGCTCCAGCTTGGGTGGCCTGGATGAGTCCATCCTTGAAAGGGATATGGTTAACCACACTCGCTTTGATTTTAATAAAGAAATGACTTCATTTTTTTTGGCTAGGGCATTTTGGACACTTTATATAGCTTCAGGATTTTTATTCCCATTGTTTAACTGCACTTGGGTTCACGTAGCACTGTTATCCCAGTCAGCAGGATGGTCAATATCACACAGCTGGAAAGTATGCCAGGTGTTGCGACACGAGCTGCACTGAATTTCCCTCCAATTGCCGGAGCCCCTGACAGCTGTAGCTTTCGGAGGGACACTATGTAGGACGGTTTGTTATTTTCTCCCAAGAGTTAACTCTTGAGGTAAATAAAGCAAGACGGTCACTTGAGTCAAATATGTAGTACATGACGACGAGTAAGGTGTGATCCGTTCTTACCGACCCTTACTGAATTACTCGCTACCGAGTGTTCAGTTCGGCCTGGTGTCGGCTAGGTGGTGTAAGTGACTGCGGAGGCGCAAGTGGTCACGAGGGCACACATGGACGCTTTGTCCACATCAAAAGCCACCCTCTTTGGTGATTGCTTGATCCTGCAGTACACCAGGTAGCCCATCAAATTTTCAGGTGCAACAGGTGGTCGGTGGCTGGATCTGGTGATGCAGCCTCAGCTGGTAAGGCCCGTGTGAGCACTTCGTGGGACTGGCTATTGGTGGTTCAGGGTTGTGACTCCAGCAGTGTTGACAGGTTCGTGGCATGCATGCGAGGAAGCGGGGTTCCCCTTCACAGGCCGTACATGGTGGACAGTACTAGTGGCGAAGCTACTTAGAGCAACGAGGAGGACTGGAGTCCCCCTCCTCTGCCGTCTCATCACCGCTGCTGCTGCTGCGGGCGCTTGGATCCCGACGTGTCTGCTGTGAGAACGAGGGGGGAGGAGGGTGCCCTGCAGTCAGACTGTTTAGGCCTGATACATTCCCATGGTGTGCTGGTCTTCCCACGGTGGAGTGTCAGCTGCTAAGTGTGGCCTCAAAGATATCATAGAGCAGTTAGGTTTGGAGCTTACCTGTAGGGAGATATCCCACCCAGAGGTGTCCCCGGTGGCTCTCCATCGGCGATGTCTTCGGAGGTGGGCATAACGATGCGGGACATCGTGACGCTGCAACCTGATCTGGTCAGGCCTGCAGGTGTTGCTGTTGTTGTGCTGGTGTTGTTTGGTGCGAACGACTCTCTGCTGGGCTCCTGTGTTCTCACTGTGTCCCTTGTGGGCGTCGAGAAGCCGGGCATCGCAGGTGGAAATAGGCGCTGGAGGGTGCTCCCATCAGTCTCGGGACTTGATGTTCCCGATTTGCTGCATGGGGGGACTGGTGCTGTTGATCTTTGATTGCTATCAGCATCCTCTTGGTTGGGCGTCGCAGCAATGTGCGTCGCGGCGCTGAACTCTTCTACGGCCAGGCGGAGGTGGTCACAGTGTATGGCGACTTTCCTCCTGCTGCTTACCTTAGTAAGACAAGGGATGTATCCGAGCGACTTTATTACTGTGTGGGGCCCATTCCATCTCGCGGCGAATTCCACGCAGTAATTTTTTGCACTGCTGGAAAGTCTATGTTCGTGGACATACACCAGCTGTCCAGGTGTTAACCTGTGTGGTGGGCGCAAGTTTGATGGCAACCACTGCTCTACATAATGGGCTTGGTTCCTGCGGGTGGCCTGCAGGTCTCCTTCTCGACGCTGCCACCGGGCTGCGCTTTCCTCCCCTTCGCCCACACTCACTCTGTTATGTCCAGCGAACTCTCCAGGTAGCAGTTATTCTCGGCCTTAAGAGTATTGCGGGAGGTGATTGGCCTGTAGCCAGGTTCACGCGATGTCTGGTGGTGAAAAGGGCCACTGACAGGTGTTCAGCCCAAGTTGCATATTTTTTTTCCAACCTGCAGGCACAACTGGATCTTGAGGTCCTGGTTTCGACGCTCTGTTGGGCTGGTCCGTAGGTGATAAACGGCTGTGGTATGGTTCGTTACCCCCCACTTAGTACATAGGTTACGCCACTGTCTCCCAGTGAACTGTGTACCATTGTCCATGAGTAGTGTTCTGGGGTAACCCCAGGGGGAGTAGAATTCGATCTCCAGTATATATGGAATGATACATTCATGTGCACTGGAGACTGCATAGGCTTCTGTCCACCTGGAAAACGAGTCGCTTACAAACAAAATGAAGCGTTTTCCTGACGCTGTGCGGGGGTAAAGACCCATCAAGTCTAATAAGATCGTATCAAATAGTTCTTTAGGCACTCGTGACTGTTGTTGCATCACTCAATTTGCTCGGCAGCTTTTGTAGTGATTACATGTCACACACTCATGTACATACCTGCGCACAACCCGCGTGGCCCCTGGCCAGTGAAACTGAGCTTACACGTTTCTTGTTTGCAGTGCTCCAGGATGGCCTTCAAACTTGCTGGTATGCGCATGACACCTGTTTATGTGCGTCTTTGGGTATGTAAAGATGCCATGGCGCTTCCTGTTGGCATGGCCTGGTTTCCATGCATGCTCCTTCCACTCGCCAGCATTCTCCATTGCCTTTTGTTATTTCTGCTAGGCGGTGTTGAGTGTCTGGGCACTGTTGTATGGCTAACACGTGGGCCTGGAGTTTTTCCAGCCTGAGTTCGACACCTGCCAGTGCCTCGATGTTGTTGCAGCTAACGATACTCTCGCCAGGTGTTCAGCGGGTGGCTGCTGTAGGGGGCAGTAGGTCATCCCACTCGTATTCGTCCACGGCTACTAGTTCGCCAGGCGTGCATGACAGCTCATTAGCTAACTGGTTTTTTTACCCCAGGAACATGTACTTCAAAGTCGTACGACTGGAGAAGTAATGCACACAGTTTCAATTTGCTATATGCCTCCATCATGGAGTGGAGCCACACTAAACAGTGATTGTCTGTTCGCAGTGTAACACGCTGGTATTCAAGGTAGGCTTGGTACATCTTGTTTCTCACACTACTGCAAGGCACTTGTGTTTATCTACATCGTACCTGTGTTCTAACGCTCTGAATGTTGCGTTTCTGAAATCTATTATGTGCCACTCCTGATTCTCCCCGTTTTCGAATAGAACTGCTCCCAATCCCTTTTCACTTGCATCTGTTTGGAGGTACAGGTGTTTACTTGGGCTGTGGCGGGCTAGTGTGGTGCATTGTCAGAATCTGTCCTTCAGTTCTGCAAAACATGTGTCGTTCTCTGTGGTTTACTGGTATTTCTGGTTGGGTGAAAGATTTTCAGTGGTGCTGTGGCGATGGCAAAGTCGCGGATATTTTCTCGCAGCCAATTTACCAATTCTAAGAATTTGTACAATTGTTTAGGTGTGTATAGCTTTGTGTAGTCATTGATGAATGACAGCTGTTCGGGAGTTGGTCGACTGCCATTTTCGTCCACCAGATGGCCGAAAAATTTTATTTACAGTTGCCCTATGTGGCACTTTCAGTTGGCTCAGGTCAGTTTGTTTATGGCTAGTTACTCTAAAACTAGTGACAGGTGCTTGACGTGGTCCTCCCACTTCTCTGACCATACCACTGTGTCATCCGAGTATGCGAGGGCAAAGCCACCTATATACCCATTGAGTACTCGGACCACCATGACCTGAAATGTTACTGGCGCATATTTAAACACGAAAGGTATTGTACATAATTGAAATCTGCACCCATCTGGTGCTGTAAAAGCTGTTTTGTGCATGTCCTCTGGTTTGATAGGTAGGCACCTGCCAGTACCCACTGTGGAGGTCTGGTGACATGATTTTTGCTTTACCGAGTGTATATAATGTGTCTTTGACACTTGTGTAGGATTGGGTTGTGCTCTTCGTTATTAGGTTGATGGGCCTAAAGTATATACAAAAATACCACATCCCATCCTTTTTTGGTGCTAGTGTTATGGCACTATTGTAATGGCTGTAGTTGGGTTCAATCATGCCCTCAGCAAGCATTTCTTTGATTTCATCTCTAATGATCATGATTGGTGTGGCTGGTAACTGTGCTGAGCAGCATAGCGTGGTCGCTTGAAAACCACTAGTATTTCATGTTCAGCTACTGTGGTACACCGCAATGGGTCGGCAGCCGTAAATATGTACATTGTGCCGCCCATGCAGTAATCTTTTCAAGGTGTTGTGAAACTCTGGTGGTTCCGCATGATCAAGGTCGTCCAGCTGGACGTCAGGGTGTGCAACATGTTGGTCGTGGTTCGATGTCGTACACAGTTCATCGTTCTTTTTGGCCGAAATTAATTATATGTGCTGCTGGCTCTACAATGGTGTTCTGCTCAGTGAGCCAGGGAATCCCAGCATGGCATCATCAAGTAGGTCAGCTGACACGAGGGCCACGGTGGTCTCCACATCGAGTATTCGGATGGTTACTGTTGTCTCTCCCATGGTTTCCCCCATGAGCTGCCATGTAGTGAGTTGTAGTACTAGTGTTACTGGCTTAAGTTTACTGATGTCGATGAACCCAACACACACAACATTGTGAGATGCTGCCATATCGACAAAGGCATGACATGCCTTATTGTTCGAATGACTGGAATTCTGATCACTTGGTGATTTATCTTAGTGATTCCTTGTAGCAGGATCTGTTGAGGTGTCGGTGTTAAATTTTTGACTGTGACCAAGGGGAAGTGAGCATTCGCCTCTCCTACCACGACGAGCGATTTCCCATCAGTGGAGCTTTACTTTCTGTTATTGTGTACTCCTTGGTATTGCGCTTGCAGGGAATAATATGTATTGGCAAAGCGACACTGAAACCCATTCCAGAGCTCGCTGCACTGCATACCATAATGGTATACTGTGCGCCTCCATACATGCGCATCTCCCCTAAGTTGGCCTCCTACACAATTTGGCCACTCTTGTCCACACACACTCATGTGAACCACACTGCCACGAGTTCCTTCTACCAACTCTGACAGCCACAGTCACAGCAACTACACCAGCTACACTGGGCCGCACAACCACATCAGGCCAAGAGTGCGTGGTGTGGGTCGACAAGAATGGAACTTGCACCTTCTTACCCGCAAGGATTACGCAACTCAAGAGACAGCGCTACTCATGTATTACAAGAGGTAACTCTTTTAATAAGTGGGTAGGCGATCTGAACCGGTGTTTGCCCCCAAAGCCACAGCCGTTGGGCGCACTGGCAATTGGTCGTTGAGTCCTCGCAGCTCGCGCAGCTAAATACGACGCAACACACTACCGGGTGACGTTAACTGGTTTGTAGGCCCGAGCTGAAGAGATAAGTGCCCCGAAGTGTCGTCCAGTGGTGTAGAGAATTTTCACAAACATATTGAACATAGACATCGCATTCACAGCTACAGCAAGGACTGTTTTTCATTGTATAAATGGCCATCAAGCTCGGCATTCCACAACCCCTTTGCCCATGTGGACTCGTCCATCCATTCGGGAGACAGCCACCTGACAATCCCGTAGCCAGTGTAATTCAAAATTCAAACGCATCATCAGAAGTGAGATGCAAACCCTTTTATGAGAAAATATAATAACTTATTTTGGATGTATTTATATAAGAGTAATTATGTTTTCTAAGAGGAGATGGCCTATAAAGATCTCCAACATTGTAACAATTCATTTAGTGTGGTGACATCCCCATCAACTTAACAACCTAAACATTAACAGACATTTGTTAATAAATGGGGATGTCACCAATGTGTTAAATTTAATTCATACAATTTTTTACCATTATAATCACATCACAGAGTGCTCATGTTGTGTTTCATCGTTCGGCGTTTGGTGTAGGCACTCGTCACTTGTGGCGACAAGAGACATGACTAGCCCAGTTCGTCTCAGCACCCGGACTAGACCGGCGGTGTTTGTCGCCCACTCCACGAGCCCCCTCAGTACCCGCATAGAGGCTGCAATCGTTTAACTGCAATAGTAATATATTAGTTACTGGAACATTTGTATTATCTTTAATGTAATGAGGGGAGAGCCACCCGCACTCTCACCAGAGAGTTTAACACAATCGCGTCTCAATATAAGACCACGTGTTGTTCACCGCTTAAGTGCTAGGTCCATTGACATGCATCATTCGCGCATTATTAACCTGTAGCAAGAACAGTGAATGAACCGAACAACCAAGTGAAATAAGTGTCAATTCATTGTAGAGCATCCTTTGTAGCATCACCCGCATTTCGTTAGCATATTTCAGGCGTACAAGACGGCCTACAGTGTCGCCATCAGATATAAAAAGTGCAACCGTAAGTACGCGACACCCATCAACAAACTGACGGAGGATTACCAGGGCTCCAATGGGTCGTCGACCAGACGACCCTCATCATTAGTCCACCACTGAGTTATGGCGCTGGGCAATATAACATCCAACCAGCCCTGGTTACCCTCGACGACATCAACACCATACCTGATTGAACGTCCTGTGCAGTCTCTCAGGAACGACTGCGGGTCTTCGGTGGTCAGCACAGAAAATGTGGGCAGCGACTGGAAGTTGGCTGGAGTATTGTCCGTCTCCGGTTTTGTTGCCTGTGTGACTGCTGTTGGTGGTGTGGTTGCCACTGTGAAGAGAGGCTGCGGCCACACGAAAACAGTTGGGGTAGATGTTACAGGTTGCACTTCCCAAGGTGTTTCAGCTGTTGATAGGCCAGTGGAATGTGCCAACGGGCTGCTGTAGTTACTGGCCTTGTCAGTGCATGCGGCTGGAGGGCATTGCACTGTCAGCTGTGATATTTGGATGCACTGTGCGCATCGAAATTTGCCGGCCTCGACATTCAACATATCCTGCTCGGTCGCACACTACGAATGAGTGATTCTTCTACAGTTCTCACATGTCACTGTTTCCGAATTACAATGTTTGTACAGATCCTGGTGACAATGGCGCGGTGACAGGCCTCCTCCGATGATAAGGTCAGTGGGTGCTCGTGTCACAAGCAAAAATCTTTGTTTAAAATTTTCACACAAAATGTTCCCATTTCTGTCGGCTGTTGCATTTTAATCTTCTGGTAGGGCATTCAGTGTGGAAAAACTTAGGTGCAGTTTACACACATAATTATCCCTTATCCGATGCTTGCACACGTAATTTGTTTGGCACATCATCGATTGTGAAAATTTGTCAAGGTTGTCGGGTTCACGCTTGCACGTGCGACTCGTGACAGGGCGGACGGTGCCCGGACCGCTCGTGGTCTGGTACAGTCTGCACACAATTACACCCTCTTGCCAACAGAGGTGCAGCTCCACGCCTGCCCAATATGTTCGTGGTTGGCCCAGCGAATGTCGTCCTCGAGAAGTCTCGCATTGTCTGGTTCGTGACAGGGGCACTTTGTGTCTCGAAATGCATTAGACACGAGCAAGGGCTGCATGCACTTAAAGCATAATGTTCTGTTTTCGCCATTACTGGTGCATCAGTTCATATTGCATTTCCCGAGGTCCAGTTCGACCATGTGATTAGGCGCGCAGTCTCCCATGGTGACAGCAGTAGTCGCTGCAGCTGTTGAGCTGTCTCCTTTCGCGTCCACGTGGGGGAGGGGGGGTGTATTTACAGCCTGGGGGTGGTCACCCACCCACGCTAGAATGAGGAAGGGCGTGGCACCTGATTTCTGACTTGACCTTTGTCCATAATGGCGGCGCTCGGTGTGATGCTCCTTTGGCCGGCACTGTCCCCAAATAGCGTGAGTGTCCGAAACGTGAAATGTATTGTTTTGAGATCCGATATTGATTTGAATAAGTTCTTGCTGAAGGGTTTTGAACATGTGTACTCTTCGGCAAAGTACTCGACACATAAAGGTACCCTAAATATACAAATTTATCTTAAAACTTGTGTGAGTTGCATTAAAAAAATTAACATTGCAGTGAAGACAAAAGTAACTCTTAAACATGATAAACACACACAGGCACTGTTTATTGGTACGTTATGTTGCACGTAATGAGAAGTGCTGAAACATCCTGGGAAGTGGAAAAAGGGAACACCATACACTGGGATTCCATGAGACGTGAGCGTGGGAAAACAAGTACACTGGGACATCGCGGACATAAAAACAATGCACTGTTCTGGTTCGCAGCACTTGTACTCATGTTTTCTGCAGGTGTTGTTGACTAGCCCCCCAAGTAAGGAAAGCCTTTGACATAGGAAGATATAGCTAGTGCGATCATGAAGTTTGACTAGCCGCACTAGTTGGGAAAGTCATATGATGTTTTAGGAATTCCAGGGGAGCTGATGTGGGTTCCCGCCTTACCTGGCTTACCAGGTTAAGACGAAAACTGGTGAAATTTCCCGGTGCAATAATTAAGTGAGAATGAGTTAGTGAGAGTCGTGTGGTCGATGGCCAATGGGGTTCTGGAGTCCTCTGCGTATCTGGAGTGCATATAGATACTGAACTTACCAATAATTGCATGTACCTAGTGGTTTCACTTGTTACACTGGTGAGGGTGTAGGCCTCCTCACATGCCTTACTTACATTTAATTAACGTTGCAATAGGGTGAAGTACCCGAAGTACCCCAAGGGGTAAAAGTAATTGAAACACTCGTGGTTAGTTAAGATGTTTACTAATTTCTTTTGTTTCACATACAGTGATTCTGTTATGTCAACTGGTGCAGACCCGGCACTCTGGGCTGCCGGTGACAAATACTTTAAAATCGGCCTAAGCCATGGAAATTATTGAAAGGCGCATAGCGCATTAAACTTTGGTTAAAAACTGCAGGGAAGCAGGCGGTTGTCCCCTCGGCACAAAATATGCATATGTTCTGGTTGATTACGTTACTATTGTTGATGAAGGTCATTGCAGCATGAGTTTAAGTTGCCAAGGGGGTCCACCCGGACCGAAAATCCCATGGTGCCGGCCGATCCGAGTGCTGAAGTCAGACTAAAATCATGGTGTCGGTTTCCCTAATGGTGGGCGAAGCTGGCGCAAAAATTACGTGAAAAATAACATGAACCCTCTTAAAGCTAATTAATAAGATACAAAACACCATTTCATGGTAAATAACATGTTGGTGACATCCCATTATTAATTAAGGGTTAGTTACATTTGTGACTGTGAATTCTTTGGGCACCCTCTTGGTTAAGTGTCGCAGCATTGAGTCTGTGATGTCATGGGGATGACACCGCACTAGAAACATGAAGTAATAACTGTGAGGCCTTGATTGACAATCTGCTGTGAAGAGAAAATATAATGACCCTTTTAAACATTGAACATAGTTACAATTAATAAAAATGACTGGAATAACGGCAAACTGAGAATGTATTTCAGTTTCCGTTCAATTTCTTAAGTAAATTTCAGTATCCGGTTTGTTTCGCCAATCGGCGACTCCAAGTGCTCCAGCTTGGGTGGGCTGGACGAGTCCATCCCTGAAAGTGATGTGGGTATCCACGCTTGTTTGGGGTTATAATAAAGAAATTACTTTAATTTATTTGTCTAGGGTGTTTCGGACACTTTGTATTGCTTCGGGATTTTATTCCTGACGTTTTAACCACACTAACAGTTGAGTGAGATTATTGGATGGCGATTTTTACATGTCAGAAAGATGGTAGGTTAATATACTGCCTTAGGATTACGGTAACACAGTGGGTATAGTGCCCATAAATAATTACACAGCCATGAAGCAGCCCACAGTGAAATAAAACACAGACCTTACTTTTCACGTGTTTTACTCACCAAAACATCCCTCCTTAGAGCCACTTGCATAAGTATAATGGCTGAGTCACGTTACCGACCTAACCTGGAATGAATCCCTGGCTCCATTTTAGCTGGTGGGGTTGGCAGCAGCACTGTCTCTATGAGATGTTAGCTGAAGGCTTCTTCGAGCCCACACACAGCAAATACAACAGCGCAATCATGTTAGCGCCGAAGAAAGATGGAACGTGTCGCTTCTGTGTAGACTTTCGCCCCCTTAATTTGGTTACACAAAGCGCACCACCAACATACATAAGTGTGAAGGACGCATTATACATGCTAGGAAAGGCGATGGTTATGACATCACTGGACTTGCGTAGCAGCTACTGGTAGGACATAAATTAAGCCAGAAGACAGCCACAAGACAGCGTTCACTGCTCCTGATGGGCCACACTTCCAGTTCTGTGCCATGCCCTTCGGCATAAAATGGCTACCCACCACCTTCCAGGCGATGGTGGTACAAATGCTCGATGGGTGTGTTGGGGATTTTACCGTCGCATACCTAGACGATGTGATCATCTGGTCGGAGATCTGAGAAGACCATGTGAAACATGTCATTGGTACTAGAGCACCTAGCGATAAACAAGTTAACATGTGCAAACAGGAAGTGCCACATAGGGAAACCATGCATTCAGTTCCTTGGGTACCTAGTGGACGAACATGGCAGTAGGCCAACACTGGAACAGCTGTCACTCATAGACCAATATGAGGCACCCAGGACATGCAAACAGCTCAGGAAGTTCTTCGGGTTGGTAAACTGGCTGAGGGAAAACATTATGGACTTCGCAACGATAACGGTGCCCCTAACATACATGCTGTCCCCAAACCGTAAGTTCCAGTGGAACAGTGAACACAAAAGCTGCTTTCAGGAACTGAAGAGCAGATTCCGGCAGTGTACAACACTCGCATGTCACGACCCCAGTAGGCACCTATACCTACAAACGGACACCAGTGAGAAAGGCCTAGGAACCATGATATTCCAGTTAGAAGACAACAATGAACGCCAAATAGTAGAATTTAGCAGTGCCAAGTTTGGTCCGACTGGGGGTTGATACAGTGTGAATGAGAGAGAATGTTTGGCAGTGGTTTGGGCGGTGAAGCATTTACAGGACGTACCTTGAATGCCAGTGCTTTACCCTAGGAACCGAGAACAGGTTCCTTCTCTGGCTTCACTCCATGAACTCAAGACCTTGATCATCAACACCCAAAATCAATGCGCACAAATGCGGGCCAAGAAGGAGGAAATCATTAAGGAGATGGTGAGTGGTGGTGCTTCCAGGACACATACGGCGAGACCCAACAGCAGCATCCCGATGCAATCTGGTGCCTCTATGTGCCAAAAGGAGCACGTGAACATGTGCTAAGGCACGCCCACAGTAGCCATTTTGCTGGCCATCCTGGTGCAACCGAGATAGCCAGGAATCTCCACATGCATTTACACTGGCCAGGAGCAAGCAGGGATGTATAAAGGCACGTGAAGGAGTGCGTCCCCTGCAACCTCTTCAAGAGCAGGAGAGCAGACGGGGTGAGCCAACAGCAACCCAGGGTGCCAAAGGAACCGTTCGAGACTGTGTCCTTAGATCTGATGGACCCCTACCTCCGCACTTCCACGAGGAAGAGGTTCATCCTAGTCGTGAGTGATGGATTTTCTAGATGGACCGAAGCCCACCCAGTCTCCAGTGCATGGGCATGCGCCATTGCACAGCACTGGAAACTGAGCCAAAAACACTGTTCACCAACAACGGGAACCAGTTCACTGGAAGGTACTGGTGTGAGCTGTGCACTGGGTGGGGGGTAAGCCACCAATATATCACCCAAGGCCAAGCCCCACCGATAGAAGGAATCAAGACCTCAAGACCCACTTACGCCTGAGAGTGAGGAAGGACCACGCCAGCTAGGCCGAACATTTACCTGACGCCCTATTCTCAATAAGACGACAGGTGAACCTCGCAATAGGGCAGAATTCAGCAGCGATCCCGCATGGTCGCGAACTCATGCTACCCGGATAATTTGCAACACTGCAGACAGAGGGTGCGGGCGAACCAGAAGACGGGACAGCCAGAAAACCGCGCAGGGAGGCAGAGTTAATAGAAGCTCGCAAAAACCAAGACCGCAACATCGAAAAATAGATGTCTGCCACCACACGAGCACCACGATGGTTGGCACCTGGCCAGCTGGTCTACATCAGGGTGCACAATTAACCAGCAACGTGAAGATCTTCTGCGCTGGGTTCACCCTGAAGTGGAGCAGACTACATTCAGTGGTGAAGCCACAAGGGTACACCACATACCTCATCAGGCTGAACAACAGGAGGAAGGCCACCGTCCACCACGACGACCTTTGATTGGTACTGGGGATGCCAAGCATCACGACGCCTGACCAGCAGGAGGTCGAGCATCAGAAAACCAGCACACCAATCGCTACCAAAGGCGAAGTAGAGATACGAAAACCCAGCAGCGATGGGAAAATTCTCCAGTGCCTCTTCTCCACCACGCCGCCCAGCGTCTCGACGCCCACAAGGTAAGTGGAGAAGGAATAAGTACCCGAGGGAGGAGCATAGCCACCAAGCACAACCAACAACACTGCACGCATCACTGCAGGCCCAGAATGGTCACTCCGCAGCATCGTGACCCTAGGCATCACGGTGCTGGTCACGAGGTACGCCGCCGATGGCGAGTCGCCAGAGACACCTGTGGGACAGGGTTTCCCATAGGACATAGGACAGCTCTCTCGTCGGCTCTGCTGCTGCACCCTCAGCAGGACTACCAGCGGGGGACCTCATGCCTGAGGATGTCGGCCAAAGCGATGGGGGGAGTGTAACCGGGTTTCACAGCCCTTCGCCAGGTACCTATGGGGGTGTCACCAATGGGTATAATTTAATTTATATAATTTTCACCATTGCAATAATGTCACATAGTGCTTATTTCATGTTTTAACATTCGGCGATTGACGTTGGTTCATGCCACTTGTGACAGAAGCCGACCCCATTCGTACAGTTCGCTTCAGCACATGAGCAAAACTGGCAGTACAGTCGTCCTCTCCGCTAGGCCCCCTCGGTACCATAATCTAGGCTGATTTCACTTAATTGCAGTATTAACTTCATTAACCGGGACATTTGATTTCTTTCTGTACCGAGGGGAGAACCACCTGAACTCTCACCAGAGAGCTTAACGCTGCTGCGTATCCACATAACCACCATGCTGACTTAGGTCATTTTCACGCTAAGGTCACTGACAGGCCGTAAGTGCTGGGTCCGTTTCTTTTAATATTCACATGTACACTTCTTGAACATGTAATCAAGTATGTGAGTAAACAGCTTTACAAAATTCAGTGAATGTTGATTCATTGTCCCCCGGGACACATAGCTACACCTCTTGTAGTACCACCCTAAATTTTTCTAATATTTTCCAGGCGTATGAGACGGTCTACTGTCTCGCCACAAGGTCAACGTGTGTAAGTAGTGTAATATTAAGTGCATGACAACTTCATCTTCAAACTGATGGAGGCATCCAGGGCCCCCTGGGCCATCGACCGAACAACCCACATCACTATCTCTCCACTGAGTTATGGCGCCGGGCAATCCAACACTTAACCAACCCTGGGTAACCTCGACCACGTCAGCTATAATTAAAGCACCAGGAATAATGTGAGATTCTATTTGGCTGTTAGCAGTGCTAGTTGGTATGATGTTTCCATAACTACCTTTGAAGATTGTGTAAAATTGTGAATGGAACGCAACAAATTTTTGCTTACACTCTCAACTTTCCGTTTAAAAAAATCAATTGGTTTATTCTTGAACTACCATGATTAGTTATTAAATGCTGTTGTAGAAGGGATGGCTTCATACTGTTGTTTGATAATGTCTTGTTGCAAATAACAGACAATGTAAGAGGTGGTTCACACATATCCTAAATGAATCCGTATTTTAAATATAAGATTCTTCGTCGTATAGACACTTTACCTTCAGGTCATTTCTCAGAGTTTTTGTGTCATGTGGACGTAACCTTAACACTGCTTGCACTGGTACCATGAGTCGCGACAGAAGCTGACACCCCGCTGGGTTCTTGTGATTGAGAATTATCACTAATGAAACTGTCGTTCTCATCTTCACGTTCTCTTTTTACAATAAACTTATCCATGGTAAATAATCAATCATGCTGTGCTGCATTGCAGCTGCACCAACAAAATAAGACACTTCCCTCTTATGGCTGCAAACAGTAGTGCCACATCATGAAGCAAAACAAATCAAGACGCTTCTCTCTTATGGCTACGAACAGTAGTCCCACATTGTGAAGCAAATTTTCTCCATACCAAATTATTTCATTGTGTCAGATTGCATGATAATCAACCGGCATATGATGTGGTGGTATAATGAGCCTGCCAGTGTAAAAACACACCGGCTAGCTAGCAGGAAGGAAAAATTCTTTGTTGAGCTGCCGCCACTGCAGTGCCGACAGAAACCAGAGCAGTAGCAATCGGGATGGTTTGTGTGCCTTTCAGTATCTGTAGCTTCCGGGCACATGGAGTGATCCCACGGAATGTTACCCCAAGTTAATTAAAAAGCATTTGGTGTACCCCTCAGACTAACTTCGCGTACCCTCAGGGGTTTGCGTACCACAGGTTAAATAACACTGGTATAAGATATAGTGTAGATAAGACTAAAATTATAATTTAATGAGAATAGCGAAAGCTCATCAATTTATAACAAAATCAAGGCAGCCACCAGGCCTAAACATACGATAATCACAACTTCAAACCATTCTCATCAGCTACACCGGCAAATTTCCAATTTTCCCGCCACACCCTAGTTCCCCATCTGGACACTAGATTTACTACCAACAGCACCCTTCCACCATATTGCAGTGTCCTACAACTTGCCGTCTGATGAAGCTGGCCTAGGCCAGCAAAACATCATGATTGTGCAACCATGTGAAAAATGTGTCATCCTTCTTTGTGTGTACGCCTGTCGACAAGTACTAGACTGTGATTATTTGAATTTCTGTCCTTTTACAAAGTTTGTACTAAATTTAAGCAGTAGGCCTATGTTTGATAGATGATTTTACTGGCATAATTAAAAGAATACTTTCTCCTCGAATCTATCATTTTTAAATAAAACATTATTTTAGTATCAAAATATCCACAAAAGTTTTATTAATTATAATGTTGTGGATTCATACAGCCAAAATTTTATCAGGGACTTGAAACTCACTTGACATTTTTACTATATAGCCTATAAGAGTGACGTGAACCGCACATTCACGAGTCCTTTTTGCCCACTGACTGCCGCAGTATGCCCACACCAGACGGACCACACCGACAGGCTTGTGGGCACGAGTGCATTAGTGTTTATTATTTATTCAGTTTATTTCGTCAGTGTATTTGTAAATAATGTCAGTGTTTTTTCATTTATAATTTGTTTTGTCATCAGGAGACAATTTGCCCAGCCACAGCCAGAGACATGTGACATTCTACATTTGGCAATGCTGTGGCTGGTGCAATGAAAACATTTAGAATAAGTATTATCATTTTTATTATGTATTTGTGTAATTGTAATTATGTTTTGTTGTGTTAATTTAGTTCATATCATTTTTCATCCCATAATCATCTTTTAGTGTATATTATGTTTCACTGTACCACCGCATGGCGTCGGCGGCGTCTAGGCGGCGGAAGCCGACGCACATTTCCGGCAGTATTAGCCAGGACTTGGACGAGCTCGGACGTTACGCTCTCCCCACTCCGCAGAAGCCCTAGCAAGGACATCATCTGTCGAACAGTATCGAGTCGCATCCGGAACATTATAAATCATTATCATCATCTCTTTCCTGATTTAACTTGCATAGCGCCGAGGGGAGAGCGACGTTATTATTTATCGGGAATCAAAAGTGCATTTAGAGCTTCACATGATAAGACCACTTGTAGTTCCGAGCCATTCAGGCCACGTGTCTTCTGTATAGTTGAGTGTACATAACGGGGTAATAAATACCTTAACAACCAGCACCACTGTTTTTATTGATAATCAAGTACGGCGTGCAAGGTGGCCCACAACCTCGGCAACGTGTGTATGACGGAATGTTACCAGAGTCCCTAGGCTGTCGGCCGAACGACCTTACATCTCATCAGCTCACCGCAGAGCTGTGGCGCCGGGCACACACATATTACTTCACAACTCTGGAAACACCGCAGATAAAGTTGGCTTTATCGTCGTAGCCAAGCTTGGTCACGTCCAGAGGTATGATCTAGGATTAAAAAACACAAATTGTACAGTACAAAGTAGGACTTTATTCTGGTCACTCTTCTATACACTTCTTCACACTTGCACTAGGTTTAGAAAGATGTTACATGAATGGTGGGGTTATCAAAATTACATATACAGTGGAGTCTTGGTTAACCGTCACCCTTTTAACCGTGAGTTTCTCTTAACCATCAGTGAACTGACACGACAAGTAAAATAATAAAATTGGATACAAAAAACAAACTTAATAAACTAAAAATGAAATAACTTTTTTCTCGCTTCATATTAGATCAAATTAAGCACATTATTGAGTTGAAAAATACATGTACTGTACTGTAATACATACATTTGTCAATGAATACCCAGTAAAAATACATTGTGTGTGGTGCGGAATGCGAATGACTCATGTTTGTTGTTTGTGTACAACCTACATATGTACTTTGTATAATCGTTCCATCTTCTTCCTCACTGCCCTACCGGATTTCCTAGACACTCATCCGCCCTCCCATTCCTACAGTCAGTTCAGTAGCGGTAGTCACTTAGTCAGCAAGTTATTGTCCTCTGTTTGTTGTCAAAGTGCAGTGTGTTTAAAAGTGTCTGAGAAACGGAAACGTGTTGTATTGAGACTTTCTCAAAAACTTGAAATAATAAAACGACTGCGTAAAGGAGAAAGCGCGACGAGTATCGCTCCGCTATATGGAATCAGGCAGACGACAGTCAATGATATTAAGAAAGATGCAGATAAAATCGAAAGTCATGTTTCAAAAATGCAAACGACAGATGGAGATGTCAAACTAAGAAAAACTATGATGCTGACGTGAACCGCACGTTCACAAGTCCTTTGTGCCTACTGTGACTGCCGCAGCCTTGTCCACACACCAGACGCACCACACCGACAGACTTGTGGGCACGAGTGCAAGTGTATTAGTGTTTATAATTTATTCAGCGTCAGTGTATTTATTAATAACATCAGTGTATATAGTTAATATAATTTTTTTATCACCATTGGAGACAGTCTGCACAGCCACAGCCAGAGACATGTGACGTTTGACATTTGGCAATACTGTGGCTGGTACGATGTAAACATTTAGAATAAGTATTATCATTTTTTATTATGTATTGTTTTAGGGAAAATTATGTACTATTAGTTTAAGTTAATTCATGTCCCCTTTCATATCATTATCATTTTTAGTGTATTGTATTTCATTGTTTCACCGTGTGGAGTCGGCTGCGCTCAGGTAGCTTAAGCGGGCGCACGCTTCCGCCCCAGTACTCGTCAGCGCTTCAACGGACCCGGACGTTAAGCTCTCTCGCTCCGCAGAAGCCCTAGCAAAGACATCATCAGTCGAGTTGGTATCCAGACACATCGGTCACATTTTAAATCATTATTTTCATATTTTTCATTATTTTGCTTGCATAGCGTTGAGGGGAGAGTGACATTAAGATTTATCGGGAATCGTTAAGTGCATTAGAGTTTCTCATTATAAAGACCACGTGGTCACTCGCAGTTCCGGGCTATTCAGGCCACGTGTCTTGTGTATAGTTGTGTGTACAATAACGAGTCTCGGGTAATAAATACCTCAACCAGCATCACATGTTTTATTTATAATTAATTAAGGCGTGCGAGGTGGCCCACAACCTCGCCATCGTGTGTGTGACGGAGTGTTCACCAGAGTCCCCTAGGCCGTCGACCTGAAACGGCCCTACATCTCATCAGCTCACCGCAGAGCTGTGACGCCGGGCACACAAATATCATACCATCAACTCTGGGAACACCGCGAGTCAAGTTGGCTTTTCACCGTAGCCAAGCTTGGCCACGTCAACGCCAAAAAAACTGGACCAACTGGATATACTAATGTATCAGTGGTTCATTAAAGCCCTCAGTCAAGGGATACCAGTTTCTGGGCCCATAATAATGGCTAAATTTATCGTGATGAACAAGAAGCTTGATGGGGATCATTCCTTTAAGGCGAGTATAGGTTGGCTGGATAAATTTAAGGGTCGACATGGCATAAGGCAGTTGGACATATCGGGTGAAAAACTAAGCATTGTTAGTACAGTCATTGTAGAATATCGGGAAAAACTAATGAAAGAAATAAAAGATAGAAATTTGGTCAGAGAGCAGGTTTACAACTGTGATGAAACTGGCCTAAATTGGAAAGCACTTCCCGTGAAAACCTTAGCCTACTTATCGGAAAAATCTGCACCTGGTTTCAAAATGCAAAAAGACTGCATAACTGTTATGGTGTGTGCGAATGCAAATGGTAGACATAAGTTTCCTTTACTTATCATTGGGAAATCTAAAATGCCTCAAGCTTTCAAAAATATGAATTTAAACATCTTAGCTGCCAAATATTATGCATAAAAAAGTGCCTGGATGAGCCAGGATATATTTAATGAGTGGTTCCACAGTGTGTTTGTGCCAAATGTAAAATCACATTTAAAATCGATCGGATTGCCTGAAGAAGCCATGTTATTAATGGATCTTTGGTCAGCTTACGATCTGCTGAAACCTGTACAGGTTTGGTCTTTGAGGGTGCCAGCTTAGATATCGATGAAACAGCTTCCATAGCACGAAATTTTTTTTCTAATAACTGCACAAAGGACTTGCGAGTGGGAGCTCAATGTCTGTTGAAGTCATCCCTCACTGTGTTTGGAGTGGGGCATCTAGTATGCTGCCTCTAACTTGCTCGCAAGAGATTCTACCATTGCCATAATATCATAGTACTGATCTTCAAAGTTCAGCATGTAGGTTGCAAATACGTCTTTATCGAAGCCTGTTAGTTGTTCAACTGCCATTTATACAGTAATGTAACATAACTCAAAGTTATCTTTTATATCCGGTAAATCTCGCATGGTTGTATGGAACAAATTCTTTTTGGAGGAGTCTGTACCAACACACTTGGCAAGGCCAAGAACGTGCTTGAGGCATCCTTCAGCCAAATTTAGATGAAGTGTTGCTGCTTCAGCATCACCTATTATTAAACTTGCTGAGATTGATGCCTTCCTTCTTGTGACATCTCAGGAGATCATTGTGAAAATGTTTTCCAATAAAATAGTAGGTGAAACTCACTTCATGAATGGTGCAAAATGTACATTGTCAGTGGATGAAGTTAGAGATTTGTGACGTGTGTGTATGGCAGTGGGTGGTGGTTAGGGTGTGTGCTGAATGTATCTGAAAGTTCTCGTGAATTTCTTATTAATTTCCTGCATCCACAAGGCCCTCCCCATCTTATGTATATCCCCACCATCCAGAAATTATGAACATTCCCATTGAAGATGTACTCACTACTGTAGATCCAAGAACTGAAACTGGAAGGACATAGATTTTGACAGCCTTCAACATAAGACCTCTGAGGAACTAAGGAAAAGAAAGCCAAATTAACCTGCAGCAATGGTAATTAGTCAATGATTTATATCCAAGAATACAGTCAGTGTTTAAAGCATGTATTACTTACAATTATTAGCAATCAAACCCAATTTTGTATTTTCCGTTAATGTCAAACTAGAATTTTTGTGCAGCACACCACATTAAGAATGCTATAGTTATTGATCCCAGGACCATCCCAAAACTAAACTTATGTCACTTACAGCCAAAAAGACACAGCATCATATAAATATTTTTTTTAATTTTCAAAAGTACGCTTTTAAAAGTTTTCAAGGTCTTAAACCAAATCTTAACTAATATTTTGTAAACTTTTTTTTAATATTAAAAACCACTTTTTCAGCTTTCAAGTAAGCTCTACATCAAGATTCTAGCTTAAATACAAAGGGAAGTTATTACTGCCTTTCCTTGGCCTTGCATGGCACATATTTCACTTATTCCATAAGTTGCAACCCTGCTGCACAAAAAGTATCACTCAAGGGGCTGTAACTTGGAAAATGTACTTTACTACACACCTGCTGCTAACTCACCAAGTTTCATGAAATTCGGAGATGGTTATGCCAAAAGTATTTTTTGTTTTTGTTGATTTTGTATGGAATAGCCCAGCAATCACTACACCAAACTGCTCATATGTCAAAAAAGCCATCAGGCTCTACACAGATGTTGTGTTACTTTTAAACAAACGTCAGCAAAGCCTGACACAGTACCACCACCTCATTGCAAAATCACCAAGTCAATCAGCCTCATCAAGCAACCAGTTCTCATTGCAGGAGAAAACAGATGCAGCACATGCAGCATCTCACAACCTTTGACTTCTGTTACACAACCAGAGCGGTGAGGGCCCTACCACCTTCTAATAATAGTACAGAACTGTGGCACTGGGAACTGGCCCACCAATACATCACCAAATCCAGACAGACACCTGGCTTAAAAACAAGATAATCCCTCCGCCACATTTCAAACTTCCCACCGCACCCTAGTTAGCCTCCAGGCTGCTAGGTTCACAGTTTGCCTACCACCGCTCATCATACTGCAGTGTGCCTGATGAAGCTGGCCTACCCTACGAAACTTTGCACGACCACGCATCCGGATGGAAAATGTGTTCTTCCGACTTTTGTTTGTGTGTGTCTATCTACGAGTACTTGTGTATTCTGTATACCTTTTATAAGGTAATCATTTCTACATTAAGGTACGTCCAAAAAAATAAATTATATTTTGTAACCATCACAAAATACTAATTCAATATACCGCTATTAAACAGTATCTGCAAAATACAATCTCAATTGTTCGCTTTAAAGAAAATTACAGAAAACAATTGGAGAGCCACAATGTTTATCACTTAGATCTACAATTTTGTTTGATGGTAAGGTAAAGTCTGACTGATCTGATTATGTCAGTTCTCAGCAAACTGTGTAATTTAAAGCATAAAAAAAACTGCCCTGTATTTTACTGCTATTAAAAAAAAGTGTCATTATTGTATACTAAATGTGAAAACTTCATTGAAGTTACAATGTTACCAAAATTACACTTTGGGGAACAGGAACTGTACATAAATACCAAATACAACTAAATTGTTAGATTTATTGAAAATTGTCTTACAACTTAAAAATAAAAACAAAAATCGCTAAAAATATAATTTTACATATGATTAAAACTATGTTCGAGTACAATTTGTAAAAGTGATTAATGCTTTGAAAACTATATTATAACCAAATTAATATATATCAATACAATATTTTAGAAATCTTGGACACCAAATTTTACATAACCAGTTTTTGAAAAAAGCATGCTATAAGAAATACACTTAAAAAATCTTTATTTAATAAACATGTATTCAAATTTTATCATTTAATGTGAGCACTTCATAAATATTATAAAACTTTGAATGATCAACAAAAATTACAGGCTAATCTAGAGAGACTCATGAAAGCAAGTTAGCTTGCTATGAAGGGGTATAATTAAGATTGTCACTATCATGACAAAAGCATTATACTCTACTCTGTAATAAAATAACTTAGCTATTACTAAAATGATGTGGTAACTCATGTAAAACATACATACACAATTAGGAACTGGAATAATGGGTTCATAACTTTTGAACAAATAAAAAAATGTTTACACATTACATATGCACTCAGAAAGCTTTTCTGCTAATAGATACAAGTTACTTTATTCAGAGAGTTTTATTTGACATTAACCCTACAAGGCCAAGTTTCTATTTGTTTAGAAGCTAATTAATACAACTACAATCAGAAAATATTATTACTAATAACTGTATATAATTATAATTCTTTTCTTACAAATAGCTGCTAAAATGTGGAATAATACACAGCCGCACTGAGTTAACACTATAAGCAAATCAAGAAAGCACAGATAATTCAGTCAAAACTATCTATACTATTGTGATATGATCACAAACACTCTAGGTATGTTAAGTACAGTAACACTTTTCATTTTGCATATTTATCACAATTGTAACTTTATCCATCTTTGTCGACATATTTAAATGCAATGAAAGCCCACATAAAACTGTATTTAAACAAAAAATCACTATGATTAATATATTAGTTACATGTTTTGGCTTCCTCAAGGTCAGACCAGGCAGTTCCTAAACAACACATGCAAAAACTTTTCAATTAACAATGTTAAGAATTAAAACATTAACAAAAAAAAAAAAGTAAATAAAAAAAAAAATTAATTACACATATTTTGGTATTTTATTTCAAGTGTATCACAGATATTATTTTTAATAATAAGTTAGTATTCATTACAGTTCCAACATAAATGTTTACAAACTGAGAAAGACTAACCATTGTAATTATTTCTTAATGTAGATGTAAAATGGGTGATGCATTAACATATAAAACAGGATTGAAATCTATAGTCAAATGTACTTCTCCAATCCCACATGGACATTCCCTTTACTCACTGTTTTCAACATCCTTCCACGTCCTCACAAACTAATTTCATGTATTAAACTGATGTCCCACACATTCACCTGTAAAACACGAAGAAGCTGTATTTGGCATGACTGGTCTATCTGTGATGCATGCTGGACACTACTAACACCACCAAAATATTAGTCCAGGGAGCAAAATACAATGTAACTGAATGAACAAAAAAACAAAAATCATTCACAAAATAAATCACATCACTGACTTGGTTGTAATTATTATTTATGCAAACACTCAAAATATGTTAATATAAACCCTTATAGATTCAGGCTGTATGAATCAAACTATTCTTACATTATTTTCTATTGTTAACTCAGAAACAATATAAACTCTACACAGCATGCACCATCATAGCAGTCTTTAAGAGCAAGGTTTGTTTCAGCCCACAAAATACTTGTTTCTGTATAGTAAAATATGTTGTTCTAACAAAATATTATGTTAATAAAAAAAATTTTAATGCAACACAGTTCGTTCAACTAAAAAAAGATATGCTATTTAGTAGGTGAAACACCTCCATGAGTCAAAAAATCTATCTGAGAAAAAATTTGTCAATGATGAAGTTAACCACAATGTCCTATAATCAACAACATTTAAATGAAAATCTTGTGGGGAAAATCGCTTTGAAAAAGGTAACAAATTTTTTGGAAAAATATTGTGGTAGTTGAAAATCTATGCTTATTTTTAATAATGTGATATAATAATACAGTCTTCTATTTCCCATATTGAGCCATTTAGATGTAAAAAGCATACAAGATATATGATTACAGCTTTTATGTTGAAAGAAAATCTCGAACACACATTTTCAACTATTTTGTTACAATCCTGCAAAACAGCTAGTTGCTGATAAATAACACTATGAAGAGGATGAGCTGGACTTCAGTAGTGAAAATGTTGGAATCTGTAATGATGCTTGTTGGTATAAGCTGACAAAATTGCAATACACATGTGCTTAAACCAAAATTTTTTTTGTCAATTATGATTTCTTGGATATAGCTATAAATCAAAGAAAGGAATATACAGTCAAATCTCGTTTCTAAGACCCCTGGAATGGCGACCCTCTTAAAATAACAACCATTTTCCTGGGAACCATGAAAGGTCTTAGAATCAAGAGTTTACTTTAGGTAGCAACCATAGTAATGAAAAACAATACATGCTACAATCAGAAATTAGTGGTACTGTAAAACTGAAGGGCATTCTCAGTTACCTTGCGAGTACTAATAATTAGTACTCGCAAGGTAACTGTGCAAATGTGGACAAGGAATACTTGAAAATATGTTCTGAACATTCAAAATACTATGTCCTAAAAATGTATTATAACTGGCAAATAATGTCAGTCAATTTTGTACATCTGTTCATGATGATTCTAAATAGAAGCAAATTTGCTCTACCAGAAAATTTTCATCAGAAAAAGCAGAAGCAGAATACAAAATGTACACTGCCTTATAAAATATAATATGTTTAAGTGTATTCATTATTTGGCTAGCACAACAAGAATATTAGCCACATATGCACATTATTTAGCACTTGAATTAATGTTGACTGACTAAAACAGAAAAAACATAAGTCACTTCCCCTTGATAGCAATATATAATACAGTATACGATACTAGTGAGGCATGTAATGTTCCACAACCATGTGAGATGTACAGTATGGTTAATGATTTCTAGAACTACACTTGTGTTGTGTAAAGCACGTCTATAAAAATATACACTCTTCAAAACAGAAAATACTTCATATCATTTCACAATCTCTAGCACTTGCACAGTGTTTGGATTGCCAAGGTAGCTAATAATCAGCAACATGCTTGTGGAAACACTCATCATACTTGTACACTTGGCTGTTACAACTTCTACATCACTGCACATTTTTAAAGAAAAACTTATGTTGCAGGCTTATTTCAACGCAATAATCCAGTGACTGTGAAGTAACTACCCCTCCACATACTTAGAGAACACCAAATATAATTAGTGATAGGATGGTTTGATTCTTGGTTCTTCGGTTCTGCCATTTCTTGACCTAGGAACAAGGTTGGTTATTTTTTCCCAGTTCCAAGTGTCCTACATAAATTACATTTGACTGCTCACAGCA
Source organism: Clitarchus hookeri (assembly GCA_002778355.1). Taxonomy (NCBI): domain Eukaryota; kingdom Metazoa; phylum Arthropoda; class Insecta; order Phasmatodea; family Phasmatidae; genus Clitarchus; species Clitarchus hookeri. Next base: position 496,687 of record NQII01000917.1, on the reverse strand, counting down.
GGTTTTACAACAATATATTATTATTCATTCAATGGACAAAAAACTAATTATTGAATGATAGCAAACTTGTCAAAGAATAAATGTTACATGTGTAATATACATCAGGTTTCTTATGTTTCACATTTCACATTATTATTTATTGTCGCTATTTTTAACATTATATCAAATACACATGTAGCAGATTTTATAACAACTAATTATATATTTCTTGTTTTCTTGTGCAATAAAATAAATTACAAGATAACAGCAAACATGCTCAATTGTATATGTAACATAATTATATCATAACATATTCATGTCACAATTTGTATATCATTTAATATACTGCTGCTATTCCTAAGCTAATATCAAGGAGTAGGTCAAATAAAATGAATATGGTGTTTTCTAATGATTGCTTGTGTTTTAAACAGGTTTAGATACTGTGTTGTGTTGTACAGTTAACCACAATCTTGTTCAAAACATAATAAAAAAACACTTTACTTATTAGCTGTAAATATAAATTTTAAATGGTCACACTCTCCAACAGTTATGAATGAAAGAAATCAAGATGTGTTTGTTGCACATACTTTTTAACCAGATGATTTGCGTAGGTCTACATGCAATTTAAAGTTATATTATGGCAATCACAACTTGCTCACTTTGTGCTGACCAAAAGTTTTGGTTTTGAATAGAGTTGTTCCAATACCATGTTTTCCAATACAGATACAGATACCCCAATACCAATGCCGATACCCCGATACCAATGCCCTTCCCTTTTGTTTGTCGTTCCAGCTCACCATTATTGTGCAGAAATATGAGAAATAAGAAAAATTAAAAAGGAAGAGATTTTCCCAATTTATCTGCAATATTAACACAACACAAGACAGTAATGATTAAACTAATGTCTGTATTAGAAAGATAGCAAGCAAAATTAAATCATCTCCAGTTTTCGATACATATAAGGTAATTTATTCAGACAGAGCATTTCACCAATTGCTCTGTTTATTTATTTTGCTCGTCTGTTATTCGTATCACACTTAGAATTCTTATTGAAAGCATCTTTTAGAGTTAGTTGTTTACTCTCGCCTAAACATGTACTATCTTCACTCTTTTTAGGTAAACAATGGCAGGTAGATGCATCACAATGTGTCAGGTGCTTATTTAGATTTGATGTGGTAAAACTGCTTTAATCTTTACCACCCCGAGACACTATTTTACCACACAGGTTGCATTTTGCTTTATTTACGCCTGTAAAGTCTTTAGAAAAATATTTCCACACACTAGACATTTTAATGCAGTATGTAACAATTCATGGATGCCAAAAAATGCATTGCATGCGTAAATAAACACAATAAACAAAAAACAATCAGGATTAAGCTCAGATAGTCAAATACGTTACGCATTTGCGAATGTTCCATGCTCAGTATTTTTTTGTAGAGTCGTGTCCGCTAGCGTCAAGTATTTAATGACCACAGATGCAGACTTAATAAGTTTTACCAATAGTCCATACATACAGTAATTGCATACGCCGGCTTTCAATTTTTATCAACTCTGTGTCTTTTCACTTACTCGTTTGTAGTAATGTATTGTTCCTCTGATTTGTTTACATTTTTATGCGCATCTTATTGAAGCTTGCCGTCTGGAACATGAATACTTTACAACAGTTGCAGGCTACAATATTTATTTCCTGCAGTGAAAGTTATTTTTAAAATATTTTCAAACAGAATGCAATAGGTTTGTTTAAGTATAAAGCATACATTTCACTTTGGCGTTGTTCTGTTTTTCATGACAAACAACAATAATAACAGGCAATAAAAAAAAATTTCAAAAATATATGCGCAAGATAGAGAACACATTGGCGGTTACAGAATAGTTCTCAGTGCAGCTGCAAGAGGTCAGTGTAAATATTCAAAATGGTATCAATTGTAGTTTGCAATATTGCCACCCAGAGCACAGCGAAATGAAAATTCTCCACTTGCACCCATGATATATACATCTATGAACTCCAGCCATTTATATGAAAACAGACGAATGCGAGTCATGAGTAGCATGATAGAAAATCTGTGATGTTCGCCTAAGATTCCGTAAATACGGCAGGCTGAACAATATTGTAAAACATACAACGACATCATATAATTTTTGTGTCTAAAGAAAGTAATAACCTGATTTCATTGTCTATAACCAATACTAATGTATCGGCCTGACACCGTACCCGAAACAGATACAGTATCGGAACCACTCTAGTTTTGAATGTACTGAGTCAGATGTCCATATGTGGATCACGAAATAATAGTTAAAATTAAATTTCCTTCCAAAAACTTTCTTAGTATATCAATTGGCAGTACATGAAAGTTAAAATATCAAAACAAGTTGGTTTTTGTTCTTCACTGTTTGTTAGTTCTGCCTGGTTTGTGTACATTCTGAGTGTGGCTTGAAGAACTATTAGTTAGTAGTTGTGGACACACAAAAATAATATGTTTTCAAACATGTATTCATTAAACCACAATGTCCGACAACATCATTTGAAAACAGTTCTAGACAACTGAAACTAATTCAAAATTTGACGTGTGTAAATATTGCAAGACCATAATGTCATGTGGTGCTTCAAAATCTACATCCAACATGTGAAAACATTAAAATACCAAACAAGAATTTAGCATTTATCATACAATGTCAGTTTACATCATGTTTCACTTATATGTACCTAATAAAGAACATTTTATAAATTCATACACTGAAACTCAGTATACTTGTTGGTGAAATGTGGATAGTATGTTTCAAGCCACTATACTGGAATTGTAATTGGAATATGAACCAGTATCTGGAACCATGACAGAAAATAATTGGAATTGCAACAGACACAAAAAAATTTTTGGAACTTGCTAACCCTGCAGCCTTCAATGAAATTGAAGCCTTTATATATATTAAACACAAGTTAATACACTCATTTAAAACTAGTGCATTTTCATCTACTTGCTCGCTGTAACAATAACATAGCTGATTCTTAGAGTTGAAACACACAAAAATATTTTTATTTTTGGTCTTCAAACACTGTGCGTAGATAGGTCAAAAGAATGTTAACAACTTTTGCTTTCCTCCTATGTGACGAAAGGAAGGGATAGGAATGTGTCTCTTCTCCTTCATCGCCTTCAATGCCCTGCTGAATATTGTCCTGATGCCAGGCAGAGATGCATTCATGGAAACAAAGAGGGGTGAAGGTGGTGGGCAACAAAGAGGGTGACCAGTAAACATATAGAATTATGCCCACTGTAAACGAGACATAGATATGGACATGGTGTGAGAGAGATATGGTCACACAAGAGCAAAAGCATGTTACAGTTATCAGTTGGTTCATCTGACGATTATAGCAGTCAGGCTTCCACACTGTTTACATTTCAAAAGTAGACAAACAAATGATGCCGTTCCAGGGAAAAAAAGTGCATGCAACTACAAAATTAGGGATGGAAAATAATATCTTTATCAATTACCAGTCATCACCAAATATTCTTCAGGGTGGCTAGCAGTATCATTATAGAAAATTCCCTGACATTTCCTTGACTTTTCAAGATATTCTTTTACATTTCCCTGACCAACTAATGTGGCAAATATTAAAAATATTTTAATGTTTTTCCTAAAATAAATTACAAAAATTTTTATGGTTTAAAATAACATAGCTTTTATTTATGAATGCTTTCCTATGCGAAAAATTGAATGCGTAGACAGGTACAAAGATGGAAAATAGAAAAAGGTGAAACAGAGGTTAAATAATAGCGTTTTCATAACCAGAAAAAAAGCACAATACAAAAACAAGAGACAATAAAGTGTATCAATTCAATGAGAACCACTGAAAGTCTTCAAATTATTTTTGAAATTTTGAAATATTTACTTGTAAAATCTTACACTTAATCCATAAACATATTTTCCACAATGTCAATGCTTAATCGCAAGCAAAAAAAAAAAAAAAAAATATATATATATATATATTAAAAAAATGACAACAAAATTACCCCCAGGCACATAAATCTTCCTATGAAGGTGGAATAAAATAAAGTAACATAATTCATAAGATGGCATGTATCAGAAGTGCTAGAATCTGATATTTATTTTCTTATTAAATATATTTTTAATAATTTTATATAAACTCCCTGACCTCACACAAATTTCCTTGACAATTCCAGAGATGTAAAATGCCATGATTTTTCCAGGTTTTCCCTGATGCTAGCTACACTGTTCTAATCTCAAAATCTTTCCCTGAACGATGGTCACATGAAAAATTGCACTGTCTCATATGCTCCATTGTATTTCATGGTCGATATGTAAATTTTCGTGCACATTAGAGCTTTTGAAAATACAGCATGCCCATGAAGTGAGGAAATACAGAATGCCCAAGAATTTAGTGTATTTTAACACTGCATTAAATGATGTTGCGCAATAAATTGTGGTTATAATGATAATTAACTGTAACTGTAATTTATCTCACCATTGTCAGTTGTTATACTGCAGTTTTACTATATACCAGAAATAATGAAAATATAACTACTCAAAAATAACATAGCAAAATCATGAATTTTCCAATATCAATTTGAAAAAAAATTTCACAATAAGTTTTCTTTAAATTCACACAAATTATTAAGAGCAATCTGACTAATTTGAATCTTTGCACGTGATGGTACTGTTTAATCTGTAACATGTTGGAAAACCTAGCAGCCATTAAATAAAAAACAAATAATAAGTACTTTTAATAAAAAATTGAACTGACAATAGAAAACAAGAACAAAAACAACCACAATGAAAACCAAACAGGAAAATAAACCATTAAATTATTTTTTAAATAATCACAAAATTGTAATTATAGTAATTTTAAATTTTTAAAATTTAAAACTTAAATGTTTTAATTGACAAGAATTTTATATTGCCTTCTTCATTTTTCTATTGTTTTCTTTATTGTGGTTGTTTAAATTCAATTTTTCTATATTTTTGTCAGATTGCTAATTGTAGATGTTTTAATTACTCCTATGATCCCTGTTGCTTCCTAGTTATTTTTAATTTTGTTCCCTCATTCTTTGCTTGGTATGTCCTGTTTCAATTAAGTTTTTTGTCTTACGTTTAACAATGGATAGACCCTATTTAAACTGTCGAATTAACAATGATACATGCTGCTACAAAATCTTGTTTTCAGTCAAACAGCAGTTCCATATTGCATTTATAACATAAGCCTAGGTCAATGTAGGACAAAAAAAGATAAACAGGCCTACAAAACAAGTAATATGTTAGCATAACTGAGCCGCCCTTAATCAGAGGTGGCATTCCCACAGTCCAACTCATGAAATTTTTATTGGCTTGTAGCCAAATTTTTTCATATACATGTGTACTTTGCCTATAACCTTAGCAAGAATGCAATCGCTTTCTTAAGGAACAAACAAAAGGTTATTAATTAGAGAGTTTATTGTTTTCCGTGTTCACGAGAAGCCACACGAAAGGGTTTGTTTGTTACCAATATAAAAATAGTGAGGTAGAAATAAAATAGGTTTATAACTGGTGTGTGGCAAAAACAAGGGAATTTCAAGGGAGATCAGTGAAAACACCCACCAAAAAAAACATCACATACAATATGGCACAAAGTAGTAGGACACAGTAAAATTCTCTTTGAATTTGAAGTAAGTAAGAAAAGGCATTGTTAATAAAATACAGATAAACACTCCTTTTTACACTTTTCAACAGACCACGAAAACATATTGCAAAATGCAGGAAAGTTAAAAAAGAGGGAAATTCTTACATACCCAAAGCATTATTTCTGATGGTATTGTGACAGCTGCCTGGTATTTAGCAGTCTTTAGTCCATCAATGGTCCTTAGTTTGGCAATTTTTGTTTCCAGAAATTTCCATAGCATCTACACATTAGCTGCTGTTACAGATTAAAAACCAGTTCAGGGATAAAAATTTTGAATTAAAATGCAAGCCTTCTGAAAATAACTTTCATTTGTAGGCCAAAAACTGCTACATTGTGAAACATTCAATTTAACACTCACAATTTTTAAGCACAAAAAATGTTCTTCTGCTTTGGGTTTCTGATCAAACTGTCAAAAAAATTTTGTTTACAATGTGGTGTTCCAACTGTACAAAACGATAGCTGCTCAGGAACTTAATGCAACTTAGAAAATCACATGTCAAGTTATAGGGATATTTTTTGAAATGTTTCAACAAATGTTATTCTGCTCTCAGATATCCAAACTCACTTTCAATTGTTTGGCCATGCAGGATTTGCCTGTGGTCAGCCAAGTAATGACACTGCAAACACGTTACACGTCACAAATGTAAGCATGCAACACTGTCCAAGTAATTGGGAGACATAAATGACAATACTTATCATAAAAAGACTAATGTTTCGATAATATAAATTGTTACTTAGTAATGCAAATGTTTCTACTGTAAAATACACATTTGATTGTTGTTACATAAAATTTTTATACCAAGTTTTGATTAGGCCTGTTTATATTTTTTGTTTTAAAAAGAATATTTATTTTCATAAAAAACTTAGCAACTTTTGTTTCATTTTTGTTTCATTAAGGAATAGCAGCAGTATTTGCACAACTACAATTTAACAGAAGTGATTTTCAATTATGCATGGTTTGTCTTTCTGGTTGAGTAAATAAGATACAATTGTTATTTACTTGAGCTTACAGTAATAAATTATGGAATACTTCATTCAAACCTGCCATATAATGTGTTGCTGAATTTTTGTTACACCAAATTGGAGGTTTCAGGCTTGAGTTTAGCTTTTCAAGTTAAAATGATTTCCCAGCTCAAAAGTTATTGAAGTCCTTGAAATCATCTTAACAGGATTTTATTTTACCTTCCAGTAAATTGTACATTTTCACATTTGGCCCCTGTGATAATCTTAAAAGCAATGTCCCTCAACAACATTTACTGCAATCTGTACTTACTATGCAAACTAATTTAACTTATGAACAAAGTTTATTTTAAATCAAAAGTTGTGGGTGCTGTTGAACATAAACTCTTTCTTACAAAACTAAATATAATTGCAGTGTTAACATAAAATTGAAATTATTTTTAAAACTAAAACATTAGAAACCCATTTAAACTCAATGAGAAGAATAAAATTATATAAATATAAACATAAAGACACAAGAATTAAATATCCAACACAAGAAATAAAAGTAGCGAAAATTAAACTAAAGAATAAACGTTCATGTACACTGGAATTGCAAACAGGGAGATAGAACAAAGAATTTCTCTCTTTACTAATTAATAAATATGGACCTCAATCTTTCATAAAGATCATTGCAGCCAATTATTTTATGGTATGTATTATTAATTAATATTATTTACACCATCACCTTTCTTTGCATTTTCAAAGAACACATTTACAACACAGAATGAAAACATTCAACAGGACACATTACAATTCTGGTAAACAATCCAGTGCTTGGGTTGCATTCTTAAATTAGTTGAGGATGCCAATGGCACAAAAGCAAACAATGCTGTCATTATTTTCGACAAAACATTCTGCATTTGCAAACTACAACTGCTGCAATGAAAAATACATTCCAGATGATATTCACGTAGAAAGAGAGCAACATGTAGTTTATGTTTGCTGCTCAATGTTACTTGTTAATTGAATTTATAACTGAAAAAAATCACGAAAATAAAAAATCCAGCTTAAAATGGGATTATGTCATAAAGCGTGTGTGTGTGTGTGTGTGTGTGTGTGTGTGTATATATATATATATATATATATATATACACACATACATATATATAAGAGAGAGAGAGAGAAAGAGTCACACACACACAGAGAGGTTTCTGTACAACACAAACGTATGTACTACTTTTTCATTAGAGATTTTTAAGTAAGCTATGTAAAAGTCAGAAAGTATTTGCAATTAAGTAACAAATTGGTGAATAGTGATTTGTATAATAGAGACCTCACACCTCTGAAAAAAGGTTGGTAATTTTCTCCTCCTTTATTAAGTAAATGGGGGTTGCCACCCAATCTTTGAATGAAACTTTGAAACAACTACGGTGTAAATTATTTGTTAAGACAAATTATGAATTAGCAGAAAAGTTTTCTTGTCGGAACACACTCAGGTGAGCTGTTTTCATGAAATCCATGCAGAAATTTCAAAACAGAAGGAAAGTGGCTCGACAGGTAGGCAACACACAATACATAGGAAATGGGAATGCTATCAGCCCATCACTGGCTTATCGTGCAGTTAAAATGGTGTAGCACCTTCCCATATTCTGTGTGTTGCCTACCTGTAATGCCACTCACTCTCTGTCTGTTTTGAAATGCATGGATTTTTCGAAAATGGTTTACCTGAGAATGATCTGACAAGATGACCTTCTCTGTTAATTTTTATGTGCTGGTTCATAATTTGTCTTAATAAATTGTTTAAAGTTAAGTGTTACAAATTTTCATGCAAACATAGGGTGGCAAATCCAATTTACTTAATGAAGGAGGATGATATTACAAACTGTATGTTCCGAGATAAAAGATCTCCATTCACAAATCACCCACCCACCAATTTGTTCTTATCACAAGTACTTTATGATATTCTGAACTAAAAGCACTTCAAAAATCGATTTTTTTTTTTTACGGGTGCATACTGTATATAATTGATTGTAAGCCGATCCCTATCTTTTAAACCCTCAGAAAAAGAAAATAACATGATACCGAATGCAAGTCAAATTTTCAATGTCCCAGACACACACTATCAGCTGAGAGCATGCGGTGATGTCATTGATCGTGCCAGGGTTTTCACATCAGTCACCCCGGAAAATGCAAAAAGATGTGACAGCTAGTGCCAAGCCACGTGAAGGTAGGGAGAGTAGGATAGAGAAAATTCGGAGCTGCATGTTGTGACAGTTGCGCCTAAAGAGGGTGGTGGTGTGGAAGAGAGCTTGGAGTGGTGTAGGAATGGCTTGAGGGTTAGAGGAGGAGGAAGAAAGGGATCATAGTGGTACGTGGCTAAAGGGAAGGATGACAGTTGTCATGTGGGGGGGGGAGGTAGAACAGGCAGGTGGGGGAAGGGAGCAGGAATGGAGAAGAAGGGAGTGGGGGAAATACTCCATGACTGCTTGATCTTGGTAGAGGTCAGACCCAGCCAAGTAATAAGGGGGTGCACTTGACACAAAACCTGCACGCTTTTATGAACTGGGACCACCTATAATATAAGTAGTAGGGCTGCAACTGTGCTGGTAAATATACATTGTCCATTTTGTCAGCTTGTTTTATATATTCTTGGTTGGAACTGTATGTAATATTGCCTGTCCCAATTCTAAGCCGAGGCATGATTCTAATTAATAAAAAAAGGTTGGCTTACAGTGCGGTCAATACGGTAGCTCACTTAAAAATTACTTAAAGGAAAACTGGTAAATACAATTTTGTTTTATATTTCCATGAGGAATAACCTGCCTGAGTGTGTTAGTGTTGTTCAAAACATCCTNAATGCACCATGGCTGAAAAAACTTTTAACATTTATTAATATTCATTATGCATGTCTCTGAATTCCTTTAAGACCAGCTCCTCATAGTTAATCCCAACACAGGAGTGCCAAACTCTGCCCTTTATGGGAACCCCACCCTCACCACCAAAGTAGCATCCTATTCTCAACTTTTTCATTTTCCGTAAAACACTTTTACTAAAGAAATTATCATGACTAAGAAAAACAGGCTATTTCCTTATAACTACAATTACATGTTTCATTTTAAAATTATTAAACCTGCTCTGACCTTGTAATATTTACACCAAATAAAACTATATCACATATGGAACAAAAAAAATATAAAAAATAATATATACATGACCTTAGAGAGCAATGTACAATGGTAAAGCATTGTTTATAACATAAACATGATTAACAAATATAATTGTATAAAGATAATAATTATTCCCTTTGGTATACTCCCTGATATAAGTCAGTTGTTAGAGAGAAAAAAAAATTAATGTTACAGTTATCCTAAATAATTTTTCTCAAGTTCATACTCTTGATAACAAAACATTTCATAACAAAAGATTTAATACATAATCTACGTGAAGGCATATATATAAACACATCTTATGAAAACTCTCTATACATCATAACTAGCTGATTGCTTAACTACATATACAGCATAGCACTCCATAGCCACACCTACTGTTCTAGCAAAAATGGATACATTCAACACAAAGGTAATATTCAAGAAAAGAGCCTTTGTGCACAGAAAACATGCGCACAAGATGTTAATGTATCTCAAAGACAGCAAGCTTCATCAGCAAAATACAATATGCTCACAGACCTTGAAATACTCCAGTAATTTGCAAGCTTGCTTCATTTGCATAATAGCATTTCCACTTTGTCCTCTTTCTTATTCATAACTTTGAGTCAGCATGGCATATTTTATTTCACACTTGGCAAAGAAAAGCAGCAGATGGATACTTCATGTATGTATAACAAAAAGCAAGCAATATTTTTAATTAAAGGTTAACAAGATGTGTACAAGTTTCATTGTTTAGAATGTTTAACATGATTATGGATGTCTATCATCAAAAATTTGTGCATATTATTAATATATCTGTACTTATGGTTAGGAAGCTAACAAATATACATACAAATTCTGTGTACTGGCTAAGATAAATTATTTCTCAAATAAAAAATACAGTCAACTCTCAACTGTATAACTGGGAAGAGCGAAGGTTGAAAAGTTTAAGGAACCAGACAGAAAAATAGGTTTGTTGCATTTTTGTTTTGGTCATAATGCACTATGATTCTCTTTGGAAGTACACAAGTGTGTCAACTCTGAAAACACATACCACCACAGCATGCACTTGTATCTGTCTGCTCCCTCTCCCAAGGCTTCCAAGTTTCTCCATGCACAACAACTGTTTTCATCAAGATCAAAAAATATGTTCATTGGTGATAAAATATAGGTGTTGTGATGTCACCCACAACTGGTATGCCAAAATATGAAAAACTGAAAAATACTGGGCAAATAGACATGCTGAAGCAGCCTAGCAACCATCCTTTACAGGCTCCTGTCATCCCCACCTATCGACCATGAGGGGAAGGATGCAAGGGCGCTGCTAACCAACTATCCCCTTCCTTGCCAGCGCCATGTAGGGGAGAAAACAAGGTCACCCTGGCCATGTCAGGTATCACCAAAAGACAGCCAAAACTCATGATATCTCTCCAAACTAGATGTTTCCATGTACATTGGCACAACGGCAACGCCTTTTGAAATTCTTAATACTATTTCATTAAAAACTATATGACAAAAATGAATAAATATAGTCATTAAGATTTGTTTCTTTACAACCTTAAATAATTAATCATTTAAAACCACATTCTCTGATTTTCCATAAGATTCCACTTGTACCTTCCACGAGTTATGTGGTACATGAGCTCGGTGCTTAACCCTCTGTCGGGCGCAGTGGGCCTGACAGGCGCCGCAAAATTATTTTTGCTTCCTTCTCCACCGCAAGAGGGTGCAGGAAACTGTCTCTCTCAGTAGATTCCTACCTCTAGGTGCTGTGCGAAACCTTCCTAGTTAGTTTTCCGCACGCTTGCGTGGAGAGCAGTTCTGACTTTCATGGCTTCTCAAGCCGGTTGCGTCTGAACTCGTACAACTTTTAGAAGGTTCGTATTTCTATTTATTTTCATAACAATTGTTTATTTTGCTCATTTTATGAATGATTATTACATAGGGTGTGGATATTTTGCGGAAATATGAACGTTTATCCAGTGTGGCCTCGCAGGCACACTGCGCCCAAACTTGTACTCGTGTTCGTGTTTTCTCTTTTTTGATTGAGATTTTCTGCTGAAATGGCCCGTACATTCTACTACAATTTGACTAACCCCAGTCACCTTGCAGAAATAAGAGATTTGCTGCAGAATGATGACGAGGAAGACCCGTCAGTCACTGAGGATATGGGGAAAGAGAGTGACATTGATTCTCAAGATGAGGTGGAGGAACATGAAGGCGATTCAGGAATGGAGCAAGATTGTGAGGAGTCTAGTGGTTATGATGATGAAGAGGAAGAAATAGGTGATACATATTTCTGGGGAAAAGATAAGAAAACCAAGTGGTCCAAAAATCCGTCAAGAAACGTTGTTGCAAGGGACCTCACAACATTATCACTCACCTTCCTGGAGTCAAAGGACATGCTAATAATGCTCAAACTGCAGTCGATTGTTGACATAATTTATTCAGTGACGAAATCCTTGACACAATTGTTAGGTGTACAAGCCAGTACATTGACATTATCAAGGACCAGTTTGCAAGAGAGAGGGACATCAGACCCACGGATGTCATTGAAGTTAGGGCTTTTATTGGCTTATTGTGCCTAGCAGGAGCGTACACAGGAAATCGTCAAAGTCAGGAGGAACTTTGGAGGAGAGACGGTGACGGAGTTGAAAAATTCAGTCTTGTTATGAATTTGAAACGGTTCAAGACCCTTATACGTTGCCTTCGTTTTGACGACCTAACTACACAAACCCAACGAAAAGAATTTGACAGACTTGCTCCAATTCGTCACGTCTTTGAAAAATTTGTGGAAAATTGTCGGAAGAGCTACAGCGTTGGGGAGAACGTCACTATAGACGAAATGCTTCCTGGATTTCGAGGTAGATGTTCTTTTCGCCAGTATATCCCCTCAAAACCAAATAAATATGGTATCAAATGTTTTGCTCTCGTTGATGCTAGGATGATTTACACAATCAACATGGAAATGTATGCTGGAAAACAGCCAGCAGGACCTTTCTGTGTCAACAACAAGCCAAGTGATGTGAAGAGAAAGGCCGAGCCTGTATGTGGATCTGCTCGCAACATTACTGCTGATAATTGGTTCAGTTCTATAGATCTCATCGATAATTTGAAGGAAAAAAAGCTGTCCTACATTGGAACTATCAGAAAAAATAAAAGGGAGTTGCCACCAGATTTTGTAAATGTGAAAGGAAAACAACAATACAGCAGTATGTTTAGCTTCAATAATGAAAAGTTTCTGGTTTCCTATGTCCCACGTGAGAAGAAAGCCGTCATTCTTGTATCTTCACTTCATGATGACAAAGCCATTGATCATGACTCTGGAGAGCAAAAGAAACAAGGGGTGATCACGTTCTATAATCAAACCAAAAGTGGCGTTGATACTGCAGATCAAATGTGCGCTACTTACAGCGTAAGCCGAAACATCAAGCACTGGCCAATGGTTATCTTCTTTGCAATGCTCAATGTGGGTGGCATCAATTCCTGAATCATTTACCTTGGCAATAAACTCGAACCACTGCGTAGAAGAGTGTAACTGAAAAGGTTGGCCCATGAACTGATGATTGGAGAGCTAAGCCGAAGATGTTTGAAGAAGTCTGGAATCCCAAGCAACCTGCAAGTCCGCTTGAAAAGATTTCGCCCCAATGATGATGGAGAGAAATCCCCCATTTGCCAATCTCCAAAAAGATGTAGATGCATCACCTGTACTGCAGACTTGGGTCACAGAAGGATGTCTAATTATGAATACCAGAAATGTCACCAAGCGATCTGTCTGCCTCATGCAAATATGGTCTGTCAACCTTGCACTTCACAGTGCCAATGCATCCCTACTGCAGAACTTTCCAGCAGTGATTCCGAGTGAGACTGATTGTAGTGGGGTATATTTTGTGTTTTGTTCTTAATTTTAATGTTCATTTAATTTGTTGTCATGTAATCTGAAGGTAATGTGGTAGCAGGTTTTCAGTATTTTTGTAATTTCAGTATTTTCTGTATTACTAGCTTTGAGGGTAATAAATGAGGTTTATTCTATCAGATCTCATTTATTATCTCCTTGTACATCCTAATGAAGGTCACTGATCAATTTCAGAGCATTAGAATTGAGTTAATTAGGCGTGAGTGATAATTTTCTGTTGGCGCCTATCAGGCGCACTACGCCCGAACCCAATGGGTCCCAGAGGTGCGCCCGACGAAGGGTTAAGCATTATTTTGTGGCAAAGGGGTGTCATATATGCCCTTCCATGATATCAGTTTATTCAGATGATGTGTATATATTGAAATTAATTAAATCCTCTTATTTTGCTGCACAAAGCTAATGAAAATGAACTTTGTTCTTAGTAAAACTTAAGCGCTGCTCAATGTTTTAAACATTTTTGCTGACAAGAGGCAGTCAAGCATATGCTTCTGGGGTACAGAAGATGTCTGCCTATTGAATTAAAAATCAATACATCATTTAAAAATGATGTTAATTTTATGCCATATACAATGAAATACAGACTTCACTAAAAAAATAAACTGTGTGCAGTTTTTTATTATTTAGGTTTCAAAATTGGTTAGTCGGATTTTACAAAGGTGAAGATTTTGTAAAGTCATTCTCAAAAACAGTGGCGCAATGTAAAATTGAGGATCTACTGTATTACATGTGATTTTGCTGTGAGCACCATTAAAAATGGCTGAAGTACAATTTTAACACAAATTTGCATTTAGGGGTTGGGGATGGGTCAAAATTGTTCCCAATTCCGATAATGACCCCATTCAAATTACCAAACCTTTTCCCAGGTGATGTGAAAGTTTATAAGAGTAGACTGTAGGTAATAATGAGTTATACGTAGCAAAACTCATTCAATGGCTCATGTTGTTTACAACACGCCAAAAAAATTCACCAGACAAGCTCAAAGTCTACACCAAGTTTCATCAAGCAATAAATACATGTTTTCTGTTATGACAATGAACTTGAGAATTACATGTTACTAGTATCTGACAAAGTCATGTTTATAATTTTCTGCTTCTCCAGAGGTTCAACAAAAAGTGGAGTTGTTTTTTTCCTTTGTAGATAATGACAATGCAGTGTTAAGACATTGCCTATAGCCACACAAAAATCTGTGATAGCAATTTGGAAATAGCAATTTTCTTCTATGCAAAGCATTCTATGTACTGTATTCACCCAAAAATAAGACAAGAGTTTTTACTTTAAATAGTATTTAAAACATTGGGGGTTGTCTTACAACTGACAGAAAACTGTTTCCAAGGTTCATATAACCTACAATAATGCATCTATGTTTACATACCCATTGGACTGCCAATCACATCAAAACATGTAAATGTGTGTGTGTGTATATACACACACACACACATTTACATGTTCATAAAAATGCTAAATATAATTCAGTTTTATTTTAATTTCCCTATTTACATTACTGCAATAGTATACTGCTATTGCCGCTACTTAAACAATGGCGGCCATTTGGAAATCAAAACATGACACTAATAGCTAAGCAGTATGGAAGTACTGTGCACTTCTTACTCTTTCATACCATGGTCGTGTTCCAAACTACCAACGACCTGCAGGAATGATGCACGGTTTTGGTTTCATATGGGTGGCACTACTTGTACATGTTTATTTCTAGTGTACGGTACGTTCATATTGTTATTTTATTCCAGGGTCATATTTTTTTGACACTGTAAACCAAGACCTTGACTGTAAACAGAAGTCAGAAAATAATTTACAGTTACTGTGTTGTTTTGCGAGTCTAGGGCTGATTATGTAGAAAAAAAGGGGAACAAGTTCGAAAAGAAATTGCAATTAAGACAAACGGCGTAGTAATGACAGGAATTTTAAATTAATAGCTGTGAATGGAAATATGCAGAAGAAACAAATAACTGTGTGGCTGCAATAAAAAATGGCATCATGGAAGCAAATATTCTGCATTGGTGATAACAGAATGCACAACTTCTGAATGCAAACACTACCCGAAAATCGTTCTGTGGATCCAGACGTGGACATTTTCCTGAAATGGCAAACATGTTGTGGAATTTGTGCAAACCCAGAGAAAAAATTGGATTCCAGTTTCATTCATGCCATGCAACTAAAGGCATGCAAAATTGTAAGAACTTTGAATATCGCAGGTAGAGAGTTCAAAGCTAGTAGAGGTTGGTGTACGAGGCTCAAGAGAATGAGTTGAGTTGGGTTGGGAGAGATTTGGGTGGCTCTTAACAACGAGTTCTTGAGAGCCAATGAGGCTGAAATGAGGTGAGAATGGAGTAGCACTGGAATGCAAGGGTAGGGGGAATGGGAGATCCCAGAGAAAACCTGCTGACCAGCAGCATCGTCCAACATGATTCCCAATTGCAAAAATCTGGGAGTGACCCAGCTGAGGATTGAACCAGGTTCGCCTTGGTGGGAGGTAAGCAGTCTAACCGCTCAGCCACTGTGGCTCCTGCTCAGTAGAAGAAATGGATTTTCAATTCTATGAAGAACAACATTGTGTCAGAGGCGGACTGCTGATTTTGAAGAAAAATTGACAACTTATGAGAGGTACATAATAAAATTATGAAAAATCCACAACTACCTACTGGGCCAAATTGGAAATGAAGACGAAACACCAGTGTATTTGAATGTGTCATTAAACTACACTGTTGATGACCGTGGGGCAAAATCAGTCACAGTCAAAACATCTAGAAAAGAACTACGAGTGACTGTAATGCTGACAGTGTTGGCAGATGGTAGGAAACTGCCACCTTTCGTCATATTAAATTTGAAAACAATGCCTAAAGAGAAATTGCCTTAAGGAATTGTAGTGAGATGTCAACAAAAAGGATGGATGACAAATGATCTGATGAAAGACTGGCTAGGAATAATTTGGGACAGAAGACCTGGTGCCTTGTTGAAGTAGAGGCATGTTTTTACTCGATGCCTTTAAAGGAAACCTGACATTAGATGTTAAAAAAAAAAATACAGGACTTAAGCACAGACCTTGTAGTTATCCCTGGTGGGATGACTTCCACTTCCAAACTACAGGTGCTATATGTAGTAGTGAATAAGCCATTCTAAGGTAATTTGAAGTAACTGTACTGTGAATGGTTGTCAGCAGGAGATCATGAACAATCACCTACTGGGAAAATTAAGAATCCAAATGTTACACAATTATGCCAATGGATCGTGACAGCATGGGACAGGATCAAGCCTGATGTGACTGTTAATGGCTTCAAAAAATGCTGTCTCTCAAATGCCATGGATGGGATAGAAGATGACATGCTGTGATGTGATGCAGAGAGTGAAAGTGATGATCTTTACTATGACACTGAAGAAGAGGAAAATGTTTAGTGGTGATATTGTGAAACTGAAAGAAAACAGTTGAAATAATATGCCATATTTTTTTGAATGTTTAAAAGTAAGAAATACATTTATGGTATCAATCACAGTCATTAAGTATTTTTGATTTTATGCAGTGATTTAACCAAAAAAAATATTAAGTGATTTTGCTTCTTTTTTTGTAATTATATGCAATGACTTTCTCAGCAAGGAAATTAAAATGATGAGTAATTTATTTTTCTTGAAACATGGTCTCATAATATGGGGGTCATCTTACATTCAGGGTCATCTTATTTTCTGGTGAATATGGTACTTCACTTGGCATGGAGTGCTCTACTGTAGTACATGTTGAACCCCATTTTTATGCACATAAATTATACTAACACAATTCAAATTTTTGCAAATGACAGTGTCGATGTGGAGAATGAACACATGGCAGGTACCCATGAGCATAAGCTGGCAAATAGTATTGCTTTCTGCAGATGGACAGCATAGCCAACAGCAAATAAAGTCTGTGCCCATCATGGCCGAACCTCTATTGCAGGTGTCTTCTATCCTGCAAAGACAACTGGACAGCACAAAACCCAACAATTTCATGCAATACAGTATCACAGCAACCCTGCCCATAAGTGGAAACAGCATGCACTAATGAAACCCTCAATTAAAGTCTGGATTTCCACCAAGCAGAATTCAACCTGATCAGATTTTTGGACATCACTATCCATCGTCTTGCGGTACACAGCACTCAGATCCTGTAACAGTTAGCAAATTGAAATTACTCATAGAAGATAGCAGACTATGTTAACATGCAAAATTTGAACACATGTGTAAGCATTTATAGAAGAAAATTAAAAATATTTTGAGTCTCTAGGGGTAATGAACATAAAAAATGTGGGAAAATTTAAAACATAGTGCAACAAATATAAAACTGTTTAATTTCTTATAGGAATAATATGACAAATGATCTCTGTGATACGTCCCCAGCTGGAAAATCTGTTAATTATACTATCCACCAATGACCTACTTTATCTTAATGACTGGTAAAAATATTATAATTTGCATTCAGTTATTTTTGCAGAAGGACCTAATACAACCTGAAACATTAAAAATGTCCAAGTTACTTAAAAATGCCAAATAACATCCTGTACCCAACAATCTTCTCAATCTAAATATCTGTGTTTTAAACACAACAATTTTGGGAATAGATGCCACTATTACACAAAATTTGGTTTAAATTGGTTTAATGGTTCAAAAAAGATGATACACTCTGCCAGCACTCGTGACTACATCAAACAAGCATACTATTAATGTTTTACAAAACCCAATGATGCCCCAGAGATGTCCATACACACACTGTCACAAGAGCCAACATGCCCTCAATTTAATTGTATGAACTGGATCACATTACAGTGGACTCCCTATCTACCATTTTTCAGGGGACTGTCAAAAAATTTCCATACATGCGGGATTTCAGTAGATGAGGGTTCTGACAAGTAAATCAATAAAATACAACTTCTAACCTTATTAGACTTCATGTTGACTATAATGAGAGAGGTATTATCTGTAATAAGTTTACCTAGTAAACACCAAAAAAAAATTGTAATTTTTAAAAAAAGTATTACTGCATTAGTATTACTGTAAATAATACAGTTAAAACATTTCACCTTAACTCATTTAAAAAAATTACATAACATCTTAAAATACAGTATATAAATGATTGTAATCCGACACTGAGTCCATGCCAAACTAAAACTTTGAAACTGCCTGAAAATGAAAATAATATGACACAGAGTGCAAGCAAAATTTTCAATGTCCCACGTGCACTAGATCAGCTGAGAGCATGTGGAGAGATTGTCGACCGGCAGGGTGATCACGGCTGGCGGGATGGAGAAGGGGGAGCTTCAACAGTGGTGGGAGGAGTGAAACAATGTACCACTCCATGCCACTATCTACACACACATGTTGGCAACACCTTGCGCCCATAGCAAATGTCTGTATTTTAAAATAAATAATTATATTTCACTCCAAAAACTTGTAATTTTGAGGCAGAAATAAATACTGAAATAATGTGATTAAAATTTTTTTATTCACTGTCTTTAATAATTAATTATTAAAAACCACATCCTCTGATTTTCCCATAGACTTACTTACACCTATTGCGAGTTACGCTGCACTTGGACTCATTGCTCACCCATTATCAGACGACAAAAGGTGTTGAATAGGCCCATACAGGATATCAGTTTATTCAAAATATGCGTGTCTATTGAATTAAATTAATATAATTCCTCCTATTTCCCCACAGGAAGTTACTGAAAATGAACTTTACGCTTGGTAATACAAGTTGTTCGATGTTCAAACAATTTTTGGTGACAAGTGGAGGTCAAGCATATGCTTCTGGGCATAATATTTTATTCACAAAGAAGCTGTTCATTTAGTTAAATTAATAATTTGTTTTAAAATCATGTTGATTTTACGCCAGATATAGTTAAATACCAACTTTACGGGAAAAAAATACCTTTAATCGCAAAATAAAACATCTTTGCAAATAATGATTCCTTGTTAAAATGTACTGCGTAACATTTTCAGGCAAAACCAATTTACTTTGAAATACTAGTGAAGATCGGTGCAACTATTTTCAGCGATGGACAATCATAATAAAAATCTACAATCGCCAGGCGCACTTTATTTACTCTGCGGCCAGGCATGTAAGGAGTGGAAGCAGGAGTACACGGCCGAGAGAGGTCACGCTTCTTTTTTATTTGCTAAGCAACAGCTTCCCCTCTCAATAGCATGTAAAGAGAGGCAGCAAGCCAGACTCGCACCGTGCCACAGAGCAATGATAAACAGTGGCGCGTGTGACATATTTCACATCCAGTTACTAAATGTTTTCATAAACTACCAGCTTAAAAACTAATGTTGCGGGAAATCTTAGATGATGGGACCGAAAGGTATTTCGATTGACGCAATATACAATAAATGATAAAAAAGATGACTATCATTAGTTATATAGTAGTTTTGCCAGGACCACTGAAAATTAACTGTGGCTACAGTTCATCTGTACATGCTTTTTCGGTACATCGAGAGTCCGCTGTAATTATTTAACCCTTTCAGTCCTCGTGTCAATGACTGAGGACATGTTGCACCTGAAAGATATTTATGGTTGGCACTGTAGACAATAAGGAATCAGTGGTTGGTGTTTTCAGCATCTTCCTTGTAAAAAAAATCTGATTTGTTGAAATTTCTGCACCTCTCATTTGTGAATGGTCAATGCTGACAGCAACGAACACACAGTACGTTGTTCACTGGATACAAGAAACATGATCGACACAAGTATGGCGCACATCAAAATATTGAATAAAGTTAACAAAATCCAGCTACAACATTAATGCAACCTGTAAATGTCTTAAGCTGCATTATTATAATTATATATAAATATCTCAAACTATACTACTTTACTGCATCATTGAATTTGCACAGCTTTTAATATATGGGTTACACTTACATAACAAACTATATCACCGCATCTCTAAAAATCTTAAACCATTCAAATGTAACCAGCAGTCATAGTGACCTATTGGCATTACTATAACTCACTGTGAAAGAGACTATTGATTGCAACCAAACATATAAGAATGTTCTCATTTAACATAAGCTGGGTAGAGCAATACCTCAGGTGGCTTTCAAATGATTGGCAACAATCATAGTACTAACAAAGAGAAGGTACGGGCATGCACATCTCTTCCTACTCTCTCGCTGGGTCATCTGGCAGCCAGCGTGGCAGGTAGGTAGGGACCTAGACTGCACGTGTTCACCAGAGAGTTGTCCCTCCTCACCCTTGGTACATCAATGTCTCACCACACATGGGATATGTTTGCGAGACTCCAGTGCTTCAGTATATAAATAGTGTTTATTGATTTTACTGTATTATTATTGCATGTTTTAAGTAGTAAAGAGAGTAGATTCAATGCACATATTTGGAAGATTCTAGTTAACGAGTATAACTATGTTGTTTTTTGGTGTAATAATAGCAGGAAACACAAGAAAAAAGCTAAATACTTCCAGTTCCCTGCAAATGAGGAAATTCAGGAAAAGCGGATATATTGCTGCCAAAGAGTGACAAAATCAATACATATAAAATACTGCAAGAAAAAACATAACATATAAATACTGCTTCCACTAGTAAATATTACACTTATTTTTTATAAAACTTGTTCACACATTTTACCTCTCTTGCAACATGAGTGGGGTGAAGAATCCTTTTGCATGAGTGTACAAGAGAAATGATTAGATTACTCTCCAGCTAAAACATGTAAATAGAAGGAAGATGCAGTGCCGAAGCTAAAGATTATTTATTGTGAAGGTACAAGGCAGTCAGAGAAATGAGGAACTCAAAAGGGATAAGGCATAAGAAGTGCAGAATTTTTTGATCTGCAGATGATATTGCTTCTGCAATATCTTTAAAGAGTGTACGTGCAAAAGCATAGGCCTACTGATACTTGCGGGACAAACTTAATTTCCCATGAATTACTATGTATAAGCATTCTTAAGAAATTGAACTTCGCACTTTGAGTGCAATACAAGTATTTTGTATAATATGTTGGCGTTAATGTAATATAAGAGCAGAAAACTTCATGAATATGATAAACTAATAGTAATTGTATTAGATGAAATGAATATTAGTATGGACAGGTCAATGGAGCAGATCGTAGGGTCGTATGATTTTGTACAAGTTGTAAATGCTCATGGCATCCTAGTAAAATGGAAAGAGCCTATTTGTTACAACTTTGAGAAGCCAATGTCTGAAACTAACACTTAAAAGAATTATCACTTTACTCAAAGAATGTGGACTCAAAATTTTCGCAGCAGTAAGTGACATAGGAGGTGGTAACCAAGCTGTATGGAAAGAACATTGTATATATCCTGAACATGCATAATTTAGTATCCCTTATGATATCAACAGGAAGATTTCTGCATCGTCAGATTATCCAATAAAAAATGAAGTTTTAAGATATATTGCTATTTTGCTCACTGTTGCAAAAATACATATTCTGAGTTTCCCTGTGTAGAACTGGCAAAAAATAAAATATATTTCATTGTTAAACATTTGAAGGGTGATTTAATTACATAGTTCAAAAAAGTAATTCATGAAGAAAATTCCAGTTGTGGAGAAATGATTGAATGATTATCATGGACAAACTTTCTGCAGAAAGAAGAAAATATCTGAACTGCTACCAAACATATTTCTATACGAAAATGGAAATACACTGCCTCCAATAGTTGTCCAGTATTTCATAACAGCAAGGACTTACATATGTTAAAACATTTAGGTATGAAGAAAGAGATAAAAAAGACAAGAGAAAAGATGGAATTAAATTTAAGAAACCTATGAACTGACAATGCAGCACAAATATCTGGTTTACTAATGTTTTTTAAAAATATTGAAAATGAAGACAAATATTAATACTGTTAAATAATTTAAAAAACAAAACTTTTCCAAGTTAAAAGTCAATTTTTAACATCATGTTCCTGAGGATCACAGACATTATGTAAACAATTTGAATTTTTTGCATTTGTGTTATAATATTAATATTTCTTTACATATGTACATTTAGTTTTGTTATTATTTATTATTTCATATTTTTAGTTTAAATTTGCAGATTATTTAATGTGGAAAGAAATGTCATATAATGCTTTCAAATAGATTATAAGTAGTAAATATTTCTCTGCATAAATTGAAAATAAGAAATTTCTAGCTATGTTTTATGTTGGTAGTACTTGCTGTTAAGATTTACGTTATAATGAATGCCTTATGTGTACAAAGGTAAGCAATCCACTCAAACATCTCAATACTGGTGGGTGAGCACAAAACAATACTAGCATACAAAAGTAATTTAGAGACAAAGCATTCATAAATAACAATGAATTATATTGAATGTGTATGTTCCATAATTTGTTGCTAATTGAAATGTTACATCACCTGCATGAAGTACTTGAGACAATTTCAAATGTGTACTGCAAAATTTTAATCAGAAAATAAAATGTGGTTACTTTAGATTGTTTTGCGGATGAAGTGCATCACATAAATAGAGATCTGTGAATATCATATGAATTATCATACACTCTTGGACAAAACCTGAAAATATGGCTCAAGTCTGAATGATTAGTGTAGTCACATTGAAAAGGATAGCCGAACTTGCACAGGCAAATAATGATCAGAGTAACCACAGCTTTGCCGAGTGCGCCGACTACCTGGTGATGTCATTCATAGCAGCCGACGAAACTGATCGGCCACTTGCCTTCCCCCTGGGATACAATTACCAGCATGCTTTCCAGATGATGGACCAAGTTGATAATTTGATTACATTTAATGATTCATTACAATATTCATCAATTCAGCTGCTCATTTTGTGGGCACTCAGTACAAAAACTCAAATTGAACAAAGTCATACATCTTCACATTCAAACACTTAGCTAAAATGACTAATTTTGCCAGAAGCAACCTCCGATTTGTAAAAGTTACTACCATTATGGTATTCCTTGAAAACTGACAGCAATAACTGTAAAACTGCACAATGCCTAGGTTTAAAGATACTTGAGGTAAACAACAATTATTACTCAACTTCAGGGCTTACTGGCCAACCTTGCCAAACATGCATGCCCTGTTTCTGTCTTATATAGAGAACTAAGAACCAATATCCCTGTCTGCACACTTCTGCTGGCCAACCAAACATTTCACAAGGTACTGCTGCAGTCAACAACCCCATCAGCAGTCAACCAATCACCCTGCTTACCACCAGGCTTCCTAACTAGCAAGGGAAAGAACGGGGGAAATGGGAGATCCCTGAGTAAATCTACAGACTAGTAGCATTGTCTGGCAGAATTCCCACATGTGAAAATTCGGGAGTGACCCGACAGGGGACTGAACCCAGTTTGCCTTGGTGGGAGGCGAGCGGACGAACCACTCAGTCGCTGCGGCGCCCAGTGCCACTCAAAATTATATAACCTTAGATCTGTAGTATACAGTTTAATCCTGACAAAACATTCCTCAAGAGTCTTAAAAATTCCTATCTATAAAAAATAAACAATTATAAATAAACGCAAAAACATTTCAAGCAGAACTTTTCCACTTTACTATAATCTGATGATCTTACAACAAAAAAAAAAACAAAATAAGTAACATATAAAAAAGCTAATATTTGTCAAAATGTAAAAAAAATGGAAGAGGAGAGTGATAGTAGAATGGTTAGAGACTCAGCAAAAACTCACACCACGCGAGGTCTGCACATCGATGGAAAGCATGACGAATGCCTCAAGATAGCGAGGGTTAAGCACAACAACATGCTGAACGTTGCCATCGGGGGAAGAGAAGATGCGGTGGTGGTCAGCGTACTTGGTCATCAGAACCTTCACAAGACCCTGGTACCAAGCAAGCGGCTGGCAGAGCAGCGGGGCGAGGCATGGATCCAGTTGGCTAAGTGACTCCAATCGCGCCAGCCCGTGCAGCTCCATGAATTCCAAATATGTTAACCCCTGCGTCTTCTGCCACATCCACACACACAGTCCCATCTCAGCTGTGCATATAACTATTCTCTTAAACACATCATGTCCAAAAACATAACAACAGAGTCATGTATATTTTATAAATTAATCTGGTAACAGGCTATATTTCACATTAGTAGGTTTTGTGTTCTGGGTTCTTCATGACTCAGTCACTGTTGCATCCTGCTTATTACTAGCTCAGTTACACAGGCCACATCCAAATCTTTGAATATATGATGTCCAATCACCATGTAAATACAAAGGAATATGTAATTAAAATCTACCTTATCATTGAAATATTTGAAAATGTTATACTAACAAGAGAGACATTTATCACATCACGGCAATGGACAACACATTAACATAACCTAACCACAAACTACATTTAAACTTGTCTGTCATGGGATAGGAGTTCAAAATGTTTACCAATGAGACAAATAAATCTCCAAGATATTGAGTTAGCAAAACTTGCTCTACCAACAAATGGCAGCAACACGGTTAGTGCCACTTCTTGAAAGGTCAAATTTGTTTACAAATGTCTGAAAACCTGAAAATCTCATAACAAATACTTCTCATTGATACCAGTATAACAGTATCCAATAACTGGAATGTTATGGGAGGGAAGAAAAAAATAAGACAATCCATTACAATAGCAAAGTTGATGTTATGTTATACAATATAATTAAAAAATATATTTTGCATTCATAACGTTGATAATGAAATTACCTTGCACACATCAAACTTGTGCTAAACTGTGAGACTCAAAATTCAGTAAAGTAGAACCCTTTTAAACTGTGACAATTTGGACTGCCCAATACACAGAAAAATGCTCTACCATAAAAAAACATAGCTGAATGAGCTTGATGAGTTTTTCCACAGATAAATTAAGCTTTGTAGTATAGAGAGACTAGAACTGCTATCATGATTACCAAAGGTCATCTTAACAAATAATTCCATTTAATAAGTTTTGCTCACAATCCCAAAGGAAAATATATATATAATATTTTACAATAAGTTAAAAAATTGAGTGTAAAAAAATGCATTAATTTGTAGGAAGTATTCATTATATGAAAAGACAATAACAATTATTACAACATGATTCATTCATACCCATTTCCAAAAAACAATAAAAAAAATTTAATACAATAAACCAAACAATCCAGTTTAATAAAGCATGAAATTGTGGGAGAGAATTCACCATTTGTGAAATCAAAATTATTCAAGCTTAAAAACCAGATTCACTTAAGTTTTGATTAAGTTAAAAAAACAAATAATTTCCACAAACACAAAACTGGGACATGCAAAACTAGCAGAACTACCTGTCATTGTCCAGGTATAAAACTGCAATAAGAGATACACAACCACATTTTAGGGGTTTCGGACCCAATAGGGGTAGCACAACTAAGACAGCACAGATGAAGACTGAGACAATGACAAAATTTCACATAAGACTAAAAGACATAACGATGAGGACACATAAGAACACAGTAGGTTTTCTTAGACGAGTTTGTCGCGATGTTTCAGGAGGTGACATCTGCTCTCATCTTCAAGCGGACTTAAAGTAATAACTGGAAACATAAGGTTGCCTATATATTGTATAGACCCATTCTCCTTGCACAGCTAATGGCAGTCAAACTCTTTCCTTATTGGATGCACACCTAAGAGTGGTTCTTATAGGCTATTGTCCTCATATGGTCATTGTTTCACCGAAAAACCTACAGGAGATCTGGTTATTCCACATGTTTGTGGTTTTTCAGAAAAAATAAGATGACCAGGCAACAAGTACCGCCTACAAACAGCTTTCAAATAAAATGCCACATTAAAAAGCATCGACACCAGAGAGAAACCAGCTACCGACAAATTACAGACCCAGGACTGTGTGTATCAGATACCTTGCGAGTGTGGAAGCATATACATAGCAGAAACTGGCAGACTCCTTTCCATACCAATAAAAGAGCATACAAATTATACTAAGAAGGGTGAAACTCAAAAATCTAGACTTGCAGAACATGTTCTGGAAAACAGCCATAAAATACTATGGGAAAATGGTACTTCACATTCTATAGAAAGACACCTAATTAAATGAAAAATAAATTAATCAGCATTTATTGTTAGCAATACCAAAGAGAACTAAATAAAAAAAGGAAACCTTTAATTAAAAAAGAAACAAAATTATATCACAAAACAAATGTGAAACAAAGATCACACAAGGACAATAGCCTATAAGAAACACTCTTAGGTGCACGGCCAATTAGGACAGAGCTTGACTGCCATTGGCTGTACAAGAGGAAGGGGTCTATCTCTAAATAGTATAAAACAAAATCGCTTATCCGTGTATGTCTATGTATTCGCTTAGTACGTCTAAACTACTTTATGGATTTTGATGCGGTTTCCAACATCATTTAGAGAATTTCTTGAGGAAGGCTTTGGTGCATTTATATTTAATATAAGGATAATAGAGAAATGTCAAACTGTTTGTAATCAAGTTGAAAAAAAATGCTTTTAGGGCACTTACATGACTTGCGCTGACTAAACCATAAGAGATCAAATTAATGTAATACAGAATTGTAGCTCTCAAAAAGGTCTGCAGAAAAGTTGCCAATAGCATATGTTTAACTTTTAAGGATGACCCACAGTAACCATTTTTGTCTTTCAAAGTATTGCTGTAAAAACTAAATTGTTACCGGGCGAAGCTGGGCCGGTTCGCTCGTACAATATATAGGCAACATTATGTTTCCAGTTTTCTCTTTAAGTTTGCCTGAAGACGGAAGCAAATGTTATCTCCCAAAATGTAGCGACAAGCTTGTCTAAGAAAACATACAGCGTTCTTCTGTCTCATCATCATTGTGTCTTCCAGTCTTGTGCAAAATGTTGTCTTCGTCTCAGTGTTTGTCTGTGCTGTCTGAGTTGTGTTGTCCTTGGTTTTTTTTACTTTTTCCATTTGATTGAAACCAACTGTTCATCTGTGTCATCATCGTTGTGTTGTTCTTGGCTTTTTTTCAGTTTTTTGTTTAATAATTTGTTCTGTAATTTTATTTCTTGTTTTTCTATTTTGTTATAAATCTGACAAAATTCTTTGTGGGATTTATTATATGTTTAATTTATATATTTTGACCATAGCAACTCTTGGCTCATATTTCTTGTTTGTTTCGTGTCTCAGACTTGGGTTCGGTGATGACGTAGTGCAGCAATAGAGTATGTTCACAATATTTCACTTAAATTTGTTGCCTTTTCGAGACTTCTGTATACCTGGAAATAGGCACTGTACGAATCACTGTATATTTAAAAGTACTGCTTTTATTTTAACTTCCTCATATTTAAAAATGATAAAACCACACTACCATAAATAATGAAACACATTAATAAAAATCCTCAGTTCATACACTGCCTCTTATATTAACCTAAAATATGAACATGAAAAAGCGCTCACAAGTTACCATCAGCTATGTCCCATACACAAGTAATGTTACGAGTGATTTCACGTATACTTTGTTATCTTACGGATGCAAAACACATAAACACCTTGCTCTAAAAGCAAACTATGACCCATAATAACATAAGTGGTATGTACATATTATGCACCTTCATATCACTGTACGATACATACTTAAAGTGAACAGAATAAGCTGGGCAACTTAAAAATTTCTCAACTATGTTTAGCAACTGCTAGATGGTACAATTCTGTTCGTTGACCGAAAAATTCAACAACACAGAAAGCTATTCAGCAACTCAACAGCTTCACTTTAAGGCCTTGTTTAGTAAGTGTTGAGCAGGTAAATTTTGCTGACCAAACAGGCGAATACGAAGAGAGACTAAGTAAAATAGAGTATTGGATTCATCTGCAACAGCCAATGAGAAAGAAGATGTCTATGACAAAGAGACTTCTTTGTTTACTTCTTGTACCATCTCCAAATTTACAGTTAAGCAAATGTCGCAACGCCTTACAAAAATCTTTTTAATCAGTAAAAAATTACAAGTTTCCATGAAAACCGTAATATAATGCACCTATCCTTAATTTAATGGACAAATAATAAAATATGGCAAGTACAGTATGTAAATCTACTGATGAAGTAAAATGTGAGAACTTGTTTGTGGAAACTCACAGCCGGCGGAACGAGGCTTGCAGGTATGTGGTCTCAATGCCATTTTGCTCCCCAGAGCCTGAGTTGGGGTCATGAAGACCACAAGCACTGAACCAGTTGCTTATTTGGAAAAGCATTTTAATGGGAACTTACCACTGAAACAAATGTATAGTGGGTTTATGCAGGGTTACCTAGCCATGGGGCATATGGAGAAGGTTCCAGAATCACAACTGTCTTCCTCACCAGTGCGCTACATTCCACACCACTGTGTGATAAAGCCAGAAAGCTCAACCACAAAATTATGTGTTGTAGTTGATGCCCCAGCCAAGAGTTCAACTAGTATGTCTCTGAATGACATGTTGCTAACATAATAATGTTATAATGCAATAAAATAATGTTATAGTGCGGTGACTCGAGAGCTTAAATGGTAGCCTAAAACTATGCAACACTATCGTCATCACCGCACCTCTTAAAGTCTACTCACTTGGCGTTCTCCAATGTATCATAAAAACTAACAACAATGGGTAAGGTATTAAAAAATATAAACGTAAGGTGAGCCCCACACAGGACTTGCTATGGGTACAAATTAAAATCCTTAGGTATGCCAACCAAACAAATCCTACTCTCACACCTTAATTAATTTATTAAAACAAAACTTTTTTACAAAGGGTTTCATCTTCCAGAACTTACTGGTGGATGGGATGTTTGGAATGTGTATATAGTGTTCATAGTGTTCCGTGGACATGAACATAAATTGTTACTGGATTGTTAGTGACCCTGCATACAGCAGGGAACTTCTGGCCACTTAGTTTGGCCAGTCTGCTTCACAACCAGAAAGACTCGACATGGTGCCATAGTCTAGTTGTAGGTAGGCCAATCACTTGTCACATATTTTTATTATATGCAATGGAGACATGTGTTGCTGTAATTTTTGTTCGTCATTCTGGTTGTTGATGCAACAACAGGGTTTTAATTTATTGTTTTCTACCTCATTTTCCATAAAAATTATCGCACAAAGTTTGTATCTGGAGTTTGGAATAACCCTGTACGTTTCTGTGTGTTGAGGGTGTTGGATATTGAATGTCGTGTGCACAAGGTTTCGAATTTAATTTGTTTGTTCCTCCTCAATGTAACAACTGTACATTTCAATCAGGCTGCTTTCAATCTATTGTTTATTCTGCCAAAGATACACAAAAATTTAACACTGCCATAAATCTAATAAGTTTTTTCTACGCAACACTCAAGTTGCAGTGTGAAATTTTTGGAATTATAAATATGTTACTGTTCTACCAATTCTGTCTATCAATTGTATAAAACAAAAGTAAAACAATTTCAGTGACATACTTTTAAACACTGTGGAACTATATTAAAATGACCACTCATGATGGCAAGATAAATTATCACTATAGCAAATAATTGTTATAACTGAAATTTACTACGTAGCATCATTTCATGCAGTGTTATTGTACACTCACTTCATTAGCACCCTGTGTTTTCTGAATGCCATTACACACAAGGAAGATGACGAGTTGACCAGGAAATACAATGTAGTACATCTGACAGCAATATTTTCCATATGTGACCATCATTCACATAAGGATTATTAAAATCAGAGTAGGCAATCATTACTAATAATTAAGAAAAAAATATTTTTACCATCCCTTATTAGCAAATACCCATTGCAAAGACTGAAAATAAACACATATTATAGCTGTCTGAATTACTTGAATGATGCACCCTCTAAATGTGATCTGCACTGAGTAGTTACAAGCGCTTTTATTTGCAAAAATTGCAGCCTTTTTATGTCTTTGTTTGAAACCTGAAAAATGGTACAGACTGTATATAAACAGACTACTGAGCATAAAATCCACTTTCTCTTTCTGTGGTCATGGCTCAATCTCACTTTAGCTTCGACACCCTCCCTTCTCTGTTGCTACCATCCCTCTTTTAGCTGCTCATGTGATAAATACTTTTCTCCACCCCTCTTTGTTTCCATGAATGAATGGTCTGCCTGGCAACAGGAAAATGGCCAACCAAAGTCAAGAGGGGCAGTGAATAGGCAGTACCATATCGAAGGAGAAGAAAGGGATGCAACTCTTTCCTATCTCTTCCTTTTGTGTGTATGAGAGAAGGAAAAGTTGTTGACCCCTCTATGCAGCCAGCATGTTTACCAACCAAAAGTGAAAACATTTACACGTATTTCAATTCAGAAAGAGTAATACTATAGTAAAGGGAACAAGTACACAAAAACGCACACATTTTAAGGTAGTATATTAACCATATATTTAACGTTAAATATGGCAGAAGATTATTATAATAATTAATGTACCTATATTTGTTATAACAAAGTTCAACAGTAAAACATTTTTTTCATGATTTCCATGCCAACTTTACCATGAGAACTGGTCACTGTGTACACTAAAATACATATATATATACAAGCAGGGACTTTTTCAAGGTTACTTTGAAAAGGGCTCAGTAAATGTGACCAACTTTACCTGTGCCAACCATCAAAGGTACATATTATTATAGTTAATTAATTGAGCACTTTTGAAATCAAATCTCCCCTGCCCAAACTGCATGTAATTTAACGGATACTCTGACTTGCTTGCTCACTGTATAGTTGGCAGAGATTTAGGAAAATAAATTTAGTCTCTTTAACATTACCTTAAACATTGAAATCTAGCGATTCTGAAGTTATTTCCTTTGGTTTCTGTTTGTTTTATGTATATGAGTAAGAACGGATATGTTAGTAACATATTAATGTTTGCACAAACTTTACTGGTTTCATTTCATTGATGCATGCAGTCTCTGGGTTAAAAGTAATGTTAATTTAACATATAGTGGAATGGGCAGAAAAATAACTCCTTAAGCATGGTTTCGAAAGTGCTCAATTAACCACAAACAGCCTGTACTTGAAATGATGATGTAGGTTTGCACATAAAGCCATAATAATATGAAGAATTATCAAACACGAGTGAAAAATAGTTTGGATAGCTTACGGAGCTCTTGCCATGGGTGTCGTCCTTTTTGGGCAGGGTGCACTGAAGCCGGTTCCACAGTAAGTGAGTGCGACAGTGTACCATGCCCTTGGCCACCATGTCGGCTATGTGTACCTTGGCACCGTCTGCTTGCTTCAAGATCAGCTGGTGCATCAGTTGCTCATGCGACGAATAGTAGCCCAGGTAGTTGACCGACTCCTGCCTGTAAGCAGTTCAATATAACAGCATCTCTCCAACTCCACCAAGCATGCAAATGCTCACAGCAGCTACTTGTCTGGGAATCAACCCGAGAAGGATGAGCTTTCTAGGTTTACGATGCCTCAGTACCACTGACACTCAACCAATATAAAATATGACAATTTTTTGTGAACAATCTTAGCTCCATGCACATAACAGTCACCTAGTCACAAGATGATTGATGCAACTGTTCCTAAATGAAGAATGTTGTTTACTTACACATTTTAATCAGGTACTAAAATATCAACTTCTCAATTTCACTGAACCTCATATAGTAAAAAATAGATTCTCAAGAAGTTGGGGAAGCAATACTTTTTGATCCCTGAAAAAAATTTATCAGAACTTGGCAAGTGAGTTTGGTATTTGAGTGAATATCCTCAAGGTACATCAGTATCAGCTAATAATCAAATTTTTGAGAGGTATTGGGTATTGGTCAGATACTCATTATAAAAAAAACTACAACTCATAAGGTAATTTACAAAAATCCAGTATTAAACTTTGACAATTGACCAAATCACAATTTAAACACAAAACTTAAGCTGAAAGATTATTCCAATTTTGAAACTGAAAATCACATGAAAATAAATATGAAAAAGTAAAATTCTGTGCAAAATTTATTTTAGGATATGCAAATCTCTGTCTCTTGAATTAATTTTCATTTCAATACTATATCATTCCAATGATGGAAACACTACAAAAAATAAATTTTTCAACATTTGTGTTTGAAAACTTTTATTCCGTTTTCATAGTGGATATTTCTTATAACTTGCTGAAGGAGATTAAGTATTTTTTCAAAATAATTTTACTTCTTCTTTTGCAGAATATTTTCAAAATACAACTTATAATGCATGAGGTAAATGGTAACTTATCATTCCTGAAAAATATTCATCAATTAAATAAAAATCTACATGCCACTTACCTAAAAGTGTAAAACCTGTTTTGCTAAGTGAGATTCAGTAGGCCTATAATACAGCACAACAGCAGAAATATTAAAGTTGCTATACATTTTAAAAAATTTAATTATTCAAAATCTGTAATTTTTTAATACAGTGCACAATGTCTTGGGACTGTATGGGGAGCTCCTGTAAAGTTTGTTAGCCTGTATAAAACCAGTAATCGAGGGGGAAATGTAACCCTTATTGCCTGCTCAGGGTTTCAAGAAATTTACAGGCCAACAATATCCTCAATACTTGCCTCAATTGAAAATCCACTTGAACAACTCATCATAATACGTAAACCATCCCACAGTGCCAAGCCCGTCACCATGACTCAGCATGCATTTAAACTTAGTGTTATTACACTTTCTGCCTATGCTAAAGCACCAATTATTTAACAATTTTAAAACTGCCATCACAACAGAATATAAACTTTAATTTAATCTTAAAATTATTAAAAACATTAAAATACAACTTACCATGTCATCAGCAGACACATTTTTTTTTCCCCCACTAACAGTATAAAACACATGATAGAGAATTTAATGAACACTTACCAAAAATTTTCTTCAAAGCGCCAAGATAGAGTAATGAATTAAAAAACAGTATGTACAAAAATAAACAAACAGTGCACTGCTCATGTAAGTACAAAGCAAGATAACAGAAAGCAGTAACTAAAGCAATATACACCAGTTTCATGCAAGACTAAAAACCTATTTAAAAAAAAGTAAATTTTCATGCATAACGAAAGCATCCCAAATTAAAAATGTAGAAATTCCCAGAGTCCCAAGAAATAATGTATATACAATTTCAAAAACTACAAAGCAACATAAGTCAGTATTTCCAATTTGTTAAAAGAAAAGTTTTTACAAAAATTGTGCATACTTTATAACAGCACCCATGCACATGCAATGACCTCTGGTAATGCAGGACAATCAGAAACATTGCAAGAAATAGTTTTTGATGATCTCCACAGGTACCTGTGAGGAGAAACCAATGCCCCTTACATACACTGGAGAGCCAAAAAAACAGGTATAGGCGTGCGTATGCAAATAACAGAAAAATAGAACCAATAAGAGTAACGCGATGCGGTCGGCAGCGCCTATATAAGACAACAACCATCTTGCAACGTTACTAGATCGGTTACTGCTGCTACAATGACAGATCATCAAGATTTAAGTGAGTTTGAAAGTGGTGTTATAGTCTGCGCACGAGAGATGGGACATAGCATTTCCGATGTAGCGATACAATTTGGATTTTCGCATACGACCATTTCACGAGTGTACAGTGAATATCGGGAATCAGGTAAAACATCAAATCTTCGACATTGCTGCGGCCGGAAAAAGATTGTGAATGAACGGGACAAACAATAGCTGACGAAAATCATTAAACGTGACAGACGTGCAACCCTTTCTCAAATTGGCGCAGATTTCAGTGCTGGGGCATCAACAAGTGCGAGAGTGCAAACTATTCAACGGACCATCATTGATATGGGCTTCCGGAGGCGAAGGCCCACTCATGTACCGTTGTTGACTGCATGACACAAAGCTTTACGCCTCGCCTGGGCCCGCTAACACCGCCATTGGACTGTTGATGACTGGAAACACATTGCCTGGTCTGACAAGTCTTGTTTCCAATTGTATCGGGTGGATGGATGTGTACGGGTATGGAGACATCCTCATGAATCCATGGACCCCACATGTCAACAGGGGACTGTTAAAGCTGGTGGAGGCTCTGTCATAGTGTGGGGTGTGTGCAGTTGGCGTGAAATGGGACCCCTGATACGTCTAGATATGACTCTGACAGGTCACAGATAAGTAAGCATCCTGTCCGATCACCTGCACCCATTCATGTCCATTGTGCATTCCTACGGACGTGGGCAATTTCAGCAGGACAATGCGACACCCCACACATTGAGAGTTGCTACCGAGTGGCTCCAGGAACACTCTTTTGACTTTAGACACTTCCATTGGCCACCTAAATCACCAGACATGAACATTATTGAGCATATTTGGGTTGCCTTGCAACGTGCTGTTCAGAAGAGATCTCCACCGCCTCGCACTCCTATGGATTTGTGGACTGCCCTGCAGGATTCATGGAGTGAATTGCCTCCTGCATACCTTCAGACATTAGTCGAGTCCATGCCACATCGTCTTGCGGCACTTCTGCGTGCTCGCGGGGGCCCTACACGATATTAGGCAGGTGTACCGGTTTTTTTGGCTCTTCAGTGTATTTTTGTTTCTTCTCAAGCCTGAAGCTGAAGTTTTCAAAAACTATTGAAAAAAATGTTATTACCACCACCTTGCAGGATTTGGTTCCTCTTTTGTAATGTCTACCTTTAATTAATCACATGTCTATGATAGATTGTCCAAAGGCTACATACACTTCTAATGCAAGAAGTAAAATGTTTGTACAGCTACACTGTATATCTTTCAAGTACTACTTAATGGGTTGCATATGGAAGCAGATTGCTTACATGTTGTAAGTGTGTAAGTGAAGTTGTGTTAAATGAAAGAAAATTATCTTAAAGTGCTACCTAAGGGCCAAATGTAAAGTTTTATAATTATTAGACCATAAACTCTGTTCTGTATCCATGATTAAGAATTCAAAACATATAAAATCACTGCCACTACAGAAAATCATGATTTTAATTTTTCATAACTATAAATTTCTATATGGATAATAAAAATGGCCAGAAAGAAGGAATATTGTGTGTTATTATGATGTGTTCCTGGCCAGATGATCTATAAATGTCTACATCCATTGTATAACTTGCAATTCGGAGTGTTAAATTCTTATGGGTGAAAATAAAAGGCTACTTGTACAGTAATCAGATATTCACAATATACAACCAAGGGCCTATTCCATAAAACTACAAATCTGAAAGTCACAATTTACAAAATACAAAGGAACCTTTAAATATGTATCAAGAGGTTTACAATAAAGAAATCTGTAGACTAGTATATATTGGTAAATATGAAACTACTGATTTAAAATTAATGTGTATTCTGAAGTGTGAAATTATTTCACATATTTTTTTTAGTTCAAGCATTTGTAAAATGAATTGAAGAAAGTTTCATTTACACAATTGAATTTCAGCATAATGAAACATTAAAGCAAGCAGACACACCATATGGGGCCTTCTCATTTAAAAAAGTTAAAAAATTATGAAAACTAAAGATTATGGAATAAAGTTTACCAATTTCATCTACGTCCAAGGATACTGCCACAGCAAAATAACACGAAAAAACTTTTGACAAGTGCTTGAATAGAATTTGAATAAGAGCATAATGGCAAATTAAAAACAACATTTTAGAAAGTTTGCCACATGTAAGCTGAGTTGAATACTCTTGGAATCAACACCAAATTCTTTACACACTGCTTGCTTATGTAGCATTAAAACTAGACTTTTTAACTTAAACTTAGGAAATGATAACAGAAATTGCTTTAAAATTTACAAGTCCTTGCATGCTGCAAGTGTCTTTGTGAATCCATACCATAAGAAATACTTGTAGCAACCACTTGCAACCTATAAATTTTAATTCATAGCTTAATTAAATTACATAACAAACATTTATATTCTATAAAATATAAGCGGATTCCCTCAGAATTTTCACATTTCACTTTTATTAAATAGGCCCATAAACCTATAAAAAATAACGAATTTTTTTATTGCTCTGGATTTAACATGTTTGGCTACGTTTCTTCTTTAAAATAAAAGCCACATTATACGACTAATCCTTTCTGCCTCTCTATAAGCACACACATTCAAAAACTTATGCACACTAAAGCTGGTTTTGGTAACCTCTTCAATTATAGAGAAACAGATAGTTTACGCCAACATGGTTTTCACAAATTGCAGATTGGTTGAAGTACGACACATACACCTAAAAATTAATATCTCCTGGTGGTAGCTCAGTATGTGTTTAGTATCATGTGTGTTGTGTTTAATGACATGTACCAATTTTTTGTTCAAAGTTTTTGTATTTCCCGGGTCCAGTGCTATAACGTGTACATTATCGACTGTGGCGCTGCGATCGGCAGTTGTCGTTTTAAAGAAGGCATGCAAACTATCGACGGGCGCGCAGCCGCTACAAACTTTGTTGAATATTGCTGGGTAATTTTCCCATCCAACTAAACATACACAGCTATTATTTTGAATATATTTTAGGGTCTAAGTGATTTTTCTAGTGAAAATAGAAGCTGTTAGTATGAAAGAAGTGCTCAGAATCCAGAGCATTAATTTTTAGTGCAACAGCTAAATGTATAAGCATATAATATGTAAAACAATGTTTCTAGTTTGTCTTTTTTTGTGTATGCAGTAATTATTCTGTTTATTTTTGGTTTTAATGTAATAAATCACAGCAGACTGTTATACTATTCACAAGTAACCCAGCAACTTCTGTAACCTAACATATTTTTGCCGATTTTTCCCAAATTCCAGTGGGAAATTATTTTATTTTACCGCTGTAATTTTTTCCTTCCTTAATTTCCTTTCTTGCATACCCCTATATACAATGCTAACATTTTTTTTTGCAATTGGCAAGAGTAATTTTATATTTGAATTTATATTTAGTTGCTAATTTGTAACTGTGTATCAGAAAACATTACAAAAATTTGATAAATATTTTAAAATTTTTATTTAATCATAATTAAAATAAGCCCAAACACAATAACTGTAATAATGGTGTACTAAGTTGATGAACTAACAAAAGTTGAATATTATTTATTACAGCTTATTAAGGAGTAAATGAAAGAATTTAAAGGCTTCTAGTAAATATTAATTTTTTTATACAAAACTAACCTACACAATCAACAAAACAAAGCATGCAATTTTCACTTGACCTGTAACAAAGATGCTCAAGCAAGTATCATAAGTGTATCCTTAGCAGATGCCAAGGTGAAATGCCAAAACTGCACTATGATATAATGAAAAAAAGTTAATGTTCACTAAAATAGGCCATTAGCAGGTGAAGCATACACATAACAGGACTAAAATAACTCACCTGATCTCTATATGAAGCTGCTGATCGTGGTCATGAAAAGCGTGATCATTAAGGGACGGGGGAGAGGAGGCGGCTATGGCAGTGTCGGACGTGGACAGAGACGTGGATTCAGAATGGGACGAGTCATCAAAACTATCTTCGGGATCGTTCTCTTCGTCGACTCTTGCAGGGCCCACCTGAGGGGGAGTGTTGTTTGCCGTGGTCGTGGACAAGGTGGAAACAGTGCAGAATTTGCCCAACTTGTGCTCCACTTCAAGTTTGGGAAACAGCTCCCTGCAGAGCAAGCAAGGCGAGATGCGCAAAGGAGAGTCAGGTCCCACAACCGCACAAGCAGATCAGCTAGAGCTACTCGTCAGAGCCACACACTCGCAACTTACAGCTATTATAGAAAATTTACACACACTATGGCACACATTTTCAAAACTATTCAACATTACAATGAAACACTCTTACTTCAGAGTGTTGGAAATCAGTTTGAACTAAATTTGAGTGGTGTTAATGAAAATAAGTACAAAACCTAAGGTTTAGTAGATGAAGAAAAATACAACACTGCATAAACAACAAAAGACACAAACATGCTTCGTAAAGGAACAAAAGTCGCAAAGAACTAACTTCAAAGCTGTTTTACAGTAATTTGAAAAGTATGAAATTTGGACAAACTTTAATAAGCATAAAACTGTTCTACATAAAATTACAAAATCATAGCATGCCAACAAATAATCAAAGAAGAGGAATAACTAAGCAAGTGCAGAAGAAAGCATGACTGCTGTACTCTTTATTATGGCAAAAATTAATAAAACCTACCTTTTTAAATATTTCCTGTATTCTTAATATACTGACCTGCTAACTGTAAACTCTACATAACAAAATATACATAATAACCATCATCAACAAAGACATTAAAAAATATTTACTAGTGCCTTTAAAGTAATAAAGCATTGCTTTATACACTTCTGAGTTACTTAACAACACCCAGCACTATACATTATGTTTGTTGGACTAAGCGAAACTGAGACACAAAGATAAAAGATTTTCACACTATAATATTTTAGTTTTCAAATAACGGTAGTTTTTCCAGTGTTTCTTATGATGGACAGCATAATTTGTTAGTTACAAATGGCCTAATCACAGGATTAATTTGCGCCTGGGGTGTGTTCTAAGGCAACCTTCCAGATTGGCGGCTCAAGCAAGTGGAGGCATGCGGAGAGTAACCATGGACACAAAACCACAATTGTAATGTAGCTCAGCAATAATACACAACATTTTTATATTAAGACTAAGTTTGAAGAAGGACTGGACCATTACAACTTCAACACTGTCTTGTTGGAGTTATGTCGGCAGCCACCAAGTGGCACACATTCTTTTCTATATTTGTGAAGCTAAGCTATTTGTTTGATACATCACCAGATTAAGTTCAGTGTGACAGATCAAGTTCAATATTGAGGTTGGCCTGCGAAGAACATACCTTAGCATATGAAGAAGTTTTGCACTGCTTTTTAAACAACTAGTATGTTGTACAGGTTATAACTATTTAAGTGATTTATTTAGATGTCATTTGATATCATTTGTACCTAATCGTGACACTTGATAATCCTTGGGAAACATATGTGATGTACAGTTGGTTTGATAACTATAACCCAAAAGAAAAAAACTTTAAAAATGAAATTTTTTTATTTCATTGTAAACCTACTTCTTTATACAATAGAAATCTGAGCAGGAAGTCACTCTTGATATGTTCATAGGGTTATGAAACTAATCATTGACACTTTTATATGTATTTTACACTATGATATAAAGTATAGTTTGACTGTGTTTTGATACTGAGCTTAAAATTTTGTTGCATGCTCCAAGTAGATTTTTGTGAAACTATAATTTATTTTGACCCCTACTTATTGTGAAGTAAGCTCTTTATAAGTTTGTACTATCATAGCCTCATGCATTCACCATCCATTTTATGGCTATTTCTCCATTACTTATTCACTCCTCATTCTCCTTATCACTCCCTTTCAAATTTATGAGTGATATTATTTGGTATTATTTGCCGTGTTGGGCTTGCCAGATTTTGACTAACAATTTCTCCTCCTTTCTATTTTGTTTTTATTTGCTGTGATAACAAATGGTAGGTTGTGTTATCTAGTGATGTAGGAGTTATGATCCGATGAAAGAACCTTGACCATAAATGAATTTAAGCCATTGATTAAACTGATTTTCTTATAAAACAAAAATAGGAACTTGCTGCTGCAATAGCAGTAAAATGATGAAACGAAGACACATTGGCTATAACATTCATAGTTGCAGCACGCATTGCGTACCTACATGTTAATTTTATCAAAAAAGCACTAAAAAAGGTACGGGAAAGAATGTATGCATAATTATGTAATGCTTTTGTGATGCCCCATTTATTTCTCATGCCAGAGCATTTTTCGACTAAATTAGACAAGCTACATGCCATTTATAATTTAACTTTGTGACAGTGCACAAAACATCAGTTCAATTTTCTATCATACCAACTTACCCTTATTAATCATAATTTTACTCTAACAAATATTACTTATGAACCTTTTAACTGAACTCAGAATACCATCAGAAGCACATCATGGGAGTGAGGAAAAGAGATTATTACTGCCTATGAATAGTACCACAAATAACAATGTGCTCATTTCACACATTGGGCACAAGAAAGTAACAGAACCTGATTATGGTGCTCTCCAAATCACTTTAAATACTGACTCGGTGATAAATTTATTGTGAAGCTATAGGTAGATCTTTGAACATAATTGGTTCAACCTCATCATAACACAAGCATGATGTGATGATGGCAATGGATGCAACAGAAAGGACACTGCCTCGTATGGACACCATGTAAAATGTTAACTCACTGCTTTCTTTCCACATTTTATAATATATATAATTACATAATTTGCGTTGCTTAATGTTGAATCTTTCACTATATTTACCCTAATATATATGTGTTTTTAAAAAATCACTGACAAACTCTGGATCTGGGAAGTAATTCCTCACAAAAAATTAGAAGAAAAAATATATATATTGATATACACACACATATATAACATGAACTATCTGAGCTTAATCTCAAGATTTCTGTATAGTGTGTTATCAAACAAAGATGTGCAACCAATGATAAATTGGTTGGCAGATATCAACCCCATCCATCGGGAAAATAAGGGTTGGCACCCCATTTGTGCATGAAAAAATGTGACCCTGCAGAATATGTGATGACGTAAGCAGCATGGTTAATTTAGCAAAAAAAAAAAAAACCGCTGCCTTGTATTATTATATTACACCTCATGGTTTTTGAGAAATTGGTGTTTAATGTTATAAACAGTGAATGTGTTATGCCTGTAACTAGGCAACACTCACCACATATGATATGATGAGGAGGTAGCATTGGAGGGGCATATTAGTGACAAGAACTGAGAAATTAACACACGACACAATAATTGAAAGATCATAGGAACTGTTTTAACATCATACCACCAGCTGCTATACAGGCATTGCATCTCTGAGACATTGACTGACGCACATTTCTAAATACACTGTTAATCGATTGAATGTGGAAAGTAGCACCAATTATTTTCTGAACAAGATCCTCTTCTGATTCCACTGGTGTCACGTACACATGTAGTTTAATGTGGCCCCACACAAAAAATCCAGTGGCATTAGATCCAGGGAACTTGCAGGCCATGTCACAGGACCTCCGGGGCCAATCCCACGATTACCAAAATTTTGTTGTCAAGTACCCGCGCACAATGTTGTGAGGTGTGCTGGCTCACCATCATGTTGTAGCAACATACATTTGCGAATGTCAAGCAAGACATCCTCCAGCAATTCAGGTAATTTTTTTTTTGCAGAAATGCCAGGTAAGTGTCTCCGGCCAGCCATTGCAGTAGGAAGTGTGGTCCAAGTAACATATCGCCACATAGCCCACACCACACAATCGTACCTTTTAACCAGACGTGTGGGTGGCATAAGGATTGCCATCGGACCACACATGCATGTTATGTACATTATAAATTCCGTCATGCATGAAAATCGCTTCATCAGCGTACAGAATATGCAAACCCAGGATTATTGTTGCACTGTTCCAGATGCAATTGCGTGAATGGAGTCCAAGGTCGATAGTCATCTTCATGTAATGCCTGAACCGCCTGGTAGTAAAATGGGTGTACCAGCTTTTCTTTCCAAACCCCCAAACACTGATGTGGTCGTTGGCCAGCTCACGTGCCACCTCAGGTGTGCTTGTAGATGGCAGCTCCTCAACATGCGCCATTACCTCCTCCTCAAACTGCACTGTGTGCAGTGTACGCAGACCGCCCACAACTGGTTTCCAGACCTATGGTACAAACCCAGTGGTTTAAAGGTTTAATACAACGTGAAACACACCCATTACAACACAAAATACTCTATCCTTACCTGCAATGTTCCCTATTCTTGAAGTCATTTCATAATTGATTCCAATGTGATGTGTGGTGCATGCCTGTCTGGATTTTGTTCTGCGTACACAGGGCCGCTCGTCCATTACTTTCACATTGCCCATACACTGACAGCATGCCTGGCAACTCTGGCTATGTGTACCACTCCATGACTAAACTCTTAGCAGTATCGAAGCTACTCACGCACACACGAAGCACACAAGTGACTGCATGCTGTATTGACAGCTAGTAATATCTGTTCATTTGAAGTGTATTGTCTGTCAAATGTCCCTCTGGTGTTACTTCTGCAGCACATCATGTGCGGTGAGTGTTGCCTATGTCGCAGGCATAACACATTACTGTTTAGAACGTTAAACATCAATTTCTCGAAAATTGTGAGGTGTAGCATAATAATACAAGACAACTTTTTTCGCTTAATTAACCATACTACTTATGTCAGCAGATAAATCCTCACATATTCTGGAGGGTCACATTTTTTCATACACAAATGTGGGTGTGTGTGTGTCTATATTAGTGATGCAACGAATGTCGATTTTTCCACATTCGCGAATGCGAATGCGAATGCTGGTTTTTCAAATATGGCGCCAAAAGCGTGCACCTA
This sequence comes from Clitarchus hookeri, assembly GCA_002778355.1. Lineage (NCBI taxonomy): Eukaryota > Metazoa > Arthropoda > Insecta > Phasmatodea > Phasmatidae > Clitarchus > Clitarchus hookeri. The sequence continues at coordinate 453,781 of NQII01000917.1, read as the reverse complement.
CGAACTCGAATTTTACCGCGCGTTTAGAACTGGCCAGCCGGGCGGCCATGTTAAAACCGAGAGTAGCCCATATGCCCCGACTCTGAACGAAGTAAACAAATCGTGATTGCTGGCTTACTGAATGAAGTTAGCTGCTAATAATGTTTTCGTAAAGATTTAGTTTGAGGTAACCTTGACGCGTACCGCTCATACCTACCAGTAGTGGCGATGCTGTTCTTACCCACGCTGTAAACCGATGGCCTAACGACCAGAGGAATTTCCGAGCTCGAACCCACTGCACCTGTCATGTTGCCTGAGTCACGATGTGACGCTGCGAACACGGGGAGTCCCGGGCATATTATCGCCCCTCGCCACAAGAAATTACAAATCGGGGAAAAACAGTGCGCCCCGCCTTCCCCTATTCCACCGCAAACACTAGAGGGTAAGTCCCGAGTTCTATGGAAAATAGAACAGAAACGTTTATATACAGGAGCCATGGAGGACAGTAAGTCAGTTACGCGACAGTTAAGTCTCAATCCGCTCTCACTTCCTGTCAACTCCAGTCAATGTGCTCAGTTACGAGACGTTTACGACGGAGCTGCAGCGACAAGACAGTTACGACGGAGTTACGCCGGAGTCACGAGAGAGTCAGTATGCTCCTTGCTGCTCGCTGCTGGAGAGAACTGCACGTCCAGGGATCGAGCCCAGGACTTCGTGGGAGAGACACAGAGACAGCACGACAACACCAGCCACCAGCATCAAGGTAATTTCAGCAACCCGCCAAAACCTCCCCCCGACGCAAACATTCGCCGAGACGTGTGTAGGGCGCGGGATAGCTAGATTCCACCGTCCGAGGAGATACAAAAGGGGCTAGGTCTCATAGATGTACAGGTCACTGTAACTTTGGACAATAAAAGTTAAGCGTGAATAAACCGAACCCAGTTACGTCTTTGTGCCACCCCTCTTACAGCAGCCCAAGGTGCCGTTAGCCAACACCGTAACAAATTACTACGTAGACGTACCCTGCTATCCACCATCCTGTATAGTACAGGTGGGAGCAGCGTCGAGTCAACATACTTAAGTTTTGTTTTTAACTTGTAAAGACTCTATTGTTGTAATTGTACAGTGATAAGTGATATTTCAAAATGAAGCGGTCGTGTGTTAGCGAAGTTTGGACTTATTTTACAATATGTGATGCTGAAAATGTGAAATGCAAAATATGTAATAAACAATACTCGCGCAAAGGAAGAACAACAAGTGCTATGAGAAATCACCTGGAAGCTTTGCATAAAAACGAGTATAATGCTTTAAAGAATAGGGAAAATGAAAAGCGAAATGCTTCTACAAGTGTTGTGGCCTCCACTTCGCGACAATGTACGAAAACCGACCTGAAACAAATGTCTTTGACTGATTGCGTCGAAAAAACAAAAAAGTGGGATAACAACAATGCCAAGTCTTTGGAAATTGATAATTTAATAAGCGAAATGATTGCTTTAGAGGACTTACCCTTTAGTTTTGTCGAAAGCGTTGGATTTGTCAGACTATTGAACCATCTTTGTCCGTCGTATAATATAAAAAGCCGACAACATTTTTCTTCATTTATATGTGAAAATTTCTACGGCAAAGTCAAAAATAAAATTTTGGGATTAATTGAGTCATTTGAAAAATTGGCGTTTACAACTGATATTTGGTCTGATTCTTGTTCAGGAATATCTTTGCTGAGTCTTACATGTCATGGTATAACAAAAAACTTTGAGAGAAAAATGATTGTGTTAAACGCAGAGGTATTTAACGATGGCCGACATACTGGTGAAAATATAGCTATAAAACTTGAAACCATGTTGTCGCATTGGGAAATACCTAAAGAAAAAGTGCAATGCATTGTTAGAGATGGTGGCACAAACATGAAAAAAGGTATTTCCTTGTTATTAATTAGAGACATTGATTGTTCGTCACACCAAATTCAGCTGGTTGTCAAGGAGGGGCTTAAGGCACAAGATTCCGTTATAACAGTGATTGCAAAATGTAAAAAGATGGCAACACATTTTCATCACTCAAATGTAGCTCAAGATGAACTGGCCGCTCTACAAGAAAGACTCGATCTGCCAAAGTTGAAAATCATACAAGAGTGTGCTACAAGATGGAATAGCAGCTTGTATATGTTAGAGCGTATTTTGAAAAACAAAGATT
>NQII01000917.1:399037-450318 GCA_002778355.1 Clitarchus hookeri | reverse complement strand
TTTTTTTTTTTTTTTTTTGTGAGGAATCTCCTCTAGAAGTTTGTGGGTGAATTTAAGTAACATTTATATTTATTTTCAGCAATACACCAGCTTTTGTATTTTTCAACTTACTAGAAAGATTGCAGTGAAGATTATCTCTTTCATAATGTTGCAAACATTTAAAAATTTACCCATAAAATACTTGAAAAGTGTACAAATGTAGATTTCTGCTGCCAAAACCATTTCTTCCATGTTCTGTACTTGTCACAAGCTACCCCCAAAAAATACAATTACATTGTTTTGTATCATGCTTTTATATTGAAGTAATATAATGGTACGAAAAAATGTTAACAGTGATATGCCATATCTATCCTTGTGGGACTTGGTTTAGATTTATGCAATAATCCAAAGCAATTTTGTGTGTTATGTAGAATGAGTAAGAATTGCAAAATTGTGCTTAGTTCTCCCCTATCGATTTCTTGAGGTGTTCACAGAAATTATATTATAGTGGCACAGCACTGGTCTACCACTTAATGGCATTCTGGCCTTGGCTATGTAGTTCAAGTTTGCTGTGTTTCATTTACACTAGGACTTTGGCCGCCTGTGAGCACGAGACTTAGCCAATCATCGCTCAAATGCACCAACATCCTTGGAGTCACGCTTGCAACCCAGTCCCATTTGTTCTGCTGTTGTAGTGTCGCAGCTATAACTCGTTGCCCATTCAATGAGCACTTCTAAAGGAGAATTTACACTGCATGCTACGAGAGGCAATGTGTAGCATGCTATGAGCAACAGCTGTTGTCTCGTGGCATGCTGCAGACACATTTACATAGGATTTAACATGTTGTTTGTTGTTGCCCTGCTTTTTCTGAGGAAGTATAAGTCTGTAAGTGTAAAAAATAGAATAATTATGCCTTTATTGCATTTGTTGCTGCCTGTTAAATATACTGCTCACAATAAGTTTAGCATATATCAGAATCCAGGATGTTATAGTGAAGAAAAGTGGTTTACATTTCATGTTTTACTCCTAATAGCACATAAAGTGGGAAAAACACGATACTCGTTTAAATCATCCCAGTATGAAACTGAAAAACATCTTAAACAAAGGAATCTCATCGGTTTCAATAATAACAAAAATGGTCTTCTCAGACGCATTGACAAACATCAATAATGTGTAGTACCTCCAAGATTCCTGAGGCACGCTTGTATCTAAAGAGGCATTCAAACAACAAGATCATTTAGCATTTCCTGAGGCAAATTGTCCCATTCCTCAATTGCTGCTGTTTTTAAGGCCTGAGGTTGAACCTGCTGTGTTTGTATATGTGCCATACTCATGTTGCTGGAGGAGTAGACGCCAATGTTTACATGATTCACACAACGTAGGTGTGATCCACTCCTACTAGAAACATAAGTATTAAGAATTCATTTGCGAACGGGGAATATGCTAAACTGTTTGTGAGCAGTATACTTATTGATAGAAAAAGAGCAAGAAATGATACAGGAGGTTGTGGAGACGTGAAAATTCTATTCAATCACAACATTGCCAAGCAGTTTTTAGTGCTTCATTGTTAACTGATGATAGAGCCCTGTTAAAAAATTTCAGGCAAATGAGTGAAATAGATTTTAATTATCTTTTGGATTGCGTGACTCCTTTAATAGCTAAAACTGACACAAACTTCAGGGACTGCATTCCTTTTAAAATCAAACTGTTGTGAATGCTGAGATTCTTGGTGACTGGGGACAGTTACAGGTGACTAATATATCTTTTCAAATTGCCCGATTCTGCTATCTGACTTTTGTTCCTGAAATCTGCAAATATACATGTTCTTGAAGATTACATTATGGTAAGTATTCAATTATTAAAAAAGACAGTAATTACGGAATAGTATGACAATGAATGTGATTTTAAAGAATATTTTGCTTCCTTTATTTCGAAAAATTACACGACATTGAAATAAGCTAACAATAGCAACTCTTTCTATTGTATTTGTCTACTTTCTAATTTTGTTCTTAAATTTTTCCCTCTTCTTTTATACGTTTTCCTATATTCGTACATATAGCCACAACATAAAAAATTAATTTCAAAGACGCCATTTACATACATGCAAGCATGATCATAAATCATACAATGTAGGGCCTTGAAACATTGAATAGGCTTTAATTTTATTTCTATCCTGTGCATGCCATCTTTCTTGTCACTTGTAACACCTACTCTTCCACAGGTCACAACCTGGTAATAATGTGCAAAACTAAAAATCCTTGATTCATGTATATAATATTTTACTCACGTGTAAATACAGAGTGTTCCCAAATATGTGGGAAGTAATCGGGGTGTGCATAGTACACTCCAAAACCACACAAAATGTCCCTGAGAACATGTGTACTAAAGTCGATAGTTTCAGAGTTACAGACTTTCGAATGTTGTACTGGATGTACAGTAAACTCCCAATTTACTGGGGGGTGGCTTAATCAGGTTGCGGCTTAACCTTGTAGCAACCTATTCAAAGTCAAATATTGAACAGCTGCCGCCAGTCGCATGCTACCGCTATTAATAACCCATGCGCAGGCTGATAATTACCAGGCTGCAGTCAAGTAATGCGCTACTGATTAATTTTAATATTAAAAATGTTTGGGTACTATATTTTCACACATTTTTAACAGTGAACATATGTGAAACTTGGAAGTATAAGGAAATCGGGGAAATTGTCAGGCAGCACATTTTCATTCAAAATAAAGTATTTCACAATTAAAATTGGCGTCTGCTCGACAAAAAGGCAAGATAGTGTATGGTACAGTAGTTCGTACATGCAGAGGATATTTATGAATTAACCGTGACACCGAGTGCAACTGGATGACAATATATCAAATTAACTTAAATATTATTTGCCGCAAAAATGATTCAATCGCAAACAACGCATGGTTTTAATAAATAAATAGGTAACATTTATTTTCACTTTGTTGCTGAAGTGGGAGGGGAGTTGGAAAAAAAATACAAAATGGCGAGCTGGCCTCGGAAAGGCTTGGCGATTGCAGGCCGAATCCAAATTATTAGCAAGCAGAATCGTTTCATACGGAAATATGTTACATTAAAATATTTATAGAGCTTGTGGAAAATTTAAAACGCTGAGAATTCGTTCACATATTTGCATTTTACACACAAAAAACTAGTTATTTCATTGGGGCGTGGTTTCGAAAGCAAGCTGCGCGTACTGGCCAACATATGGAAGCAGAGTCACCTACTATTTCACTGCTGCATCGCAAAAGTATATGTATCACATCCTTTTAAAAGTAAATTTTTCATCTTGTGTGTACTCAAAACAACTCAGGTTTGATATATATTATGTCAAATTAATGTAGAAATATTTTGAAAATACTCTGCTATAGATGTGCGGCCTCCTCAATTCATATGAAGCATGCAAGTGGCGACATTAGCAGCAAGCACTAGCTGCAGCCTATGAAGAAGAGACTAATTAAGCTTAACTATAAAATACGGTGTTCCATTTTGTTTTTAAACACCTACACATTATTCTAGAATTAAGTTTAATTTGTTACACTAATAACAGCTGTTTTGTAATTATATAAAATAAAATACATAGACATTATGTTTACGATCTCCTTCCTGTCCGCATATTTCTCAGATGTCTGTTGTGCAAATGTAGGCTGTCAAAATAGCCAATGTGATATTTTCTTGTAATCGTTCATGCATCAGCTACAGGATTTTGGGTATGTGATGATGCTAATATCATTTATGACATTGCCACACACTGACAGAGAAAAAATTTAATTCTTGTATGACTATATTACTTGTTTATATAACCTACATGTTCAGCATATAGGCCTTAAGTAAACATTTTTCCCCACATTGCTTTAACCGTTAATATCGGTTATCCATGAACCCTTAACGAGTCATTACCCCGGAAAATCGGGAGTTTACTGTATTCATAAATGTCTTCTTGGCACATTCCAGTTCAAGTACCTGTTTCCATGTTTGTGTACCAGTAGTGATACGTCACTCTACAAGAAGTGCTCAAAATGTCCACCTTGTGCCTGAATGCACGTCTGAACATGCTGCGTCATTGACTGTCTGACACGTTCCAATACACCATTAATTGCACATATCTGCTGGCAATCTTCTTCCACTTGCTGTCAAAGAACTGCTATGTCCAGAACTAGATTTGCATAAACAATGGAACTGAGATGCCTTCACTGGTAATAGTCTAGTGGATTGAGATCCGGGGAGCGTGGCAGGTCATGCAGTGCATGGCCTATCCACTTGTGTGAGACCGGTAATAACACTTACACCATTCCAGCTTATCACATTAACAGGCACACCTCGTAAAAGATAGATTATTACCAATACACGTGGTACTATGTTAGAAGGTCTGTAACTTGGAAACTATCGACTTTGGGACACATGTTCACAGGGAATAGTATAATATCTACTCCCCAATTACTTCCCACATATTTGGGAACACTCTGTATATAAGTTGAAATGATGTATATTGAAATGCATGGCAGAGTCTTTTAAAGAAATTTTCACTCTGTTACACAAACGTATCATGTTTAATGTTTTGTTTGCTTGCAATGGAATGAAGTATGACGGTTTATATATTTTTTCTTTAGTATTTCAACAGAATAATCGTACTGTGCAGCCAGACAGTGGCACAGCTTACATGCCTTTAACACCTTGATTGTCCTCACCGAAAAAAATAACTCGTTTTGGCCACAAAGTTGGTATACACTCTGCCAAAATTTTTTGTGATGAATACAACACTTTTTAGTTGTCACCACTAAATATTGTGATCTCCAAAAGTGTATTTTGGGCTGGCTACAAAAAATGTTGTGTTCACCACAAAAAATGTTGGCAGTGTGAATATCAACAAAACACTTTGTGGCCACCACAAATTATTTTTTTCGGGGTTTTGGTTGGAATGGTTTGGGTCCTACAACTCGCAATTAGACAGAAATTTATTGGTAAAGTCACACATTTTCTGTGTAGAGCACGCCATGCTGTTTGCCACATTGCATGTAATCCGCTGGTTTGCCAATGGCAATGGGAAACAAGCAACGGAGGGCAATGATGCATTTTTGCAGCATGCAACGGGTAAAACCAAAACGTAACACAAAGCAGCATGCTACATCATCACATGCTCCATGTCGCCTCTTGCCGTACACAGTGTAAATCTGCCTTAAAAGCACTGCTTCATTTCTTATTCAGTACATTCTATGTGTTGATATGGTAATAGCATGAAAGTGTTGGAAATGTAGATATATTGCTTTTATGACAACTATTACTCTACTGTGTAGTAATCAAGCTCTGCCTTCTGTAAGACAGTGTAACCAGAGTTAATACAATGCACACAATTAGTGGACCCCAGACAAGGCAACGTTTCAAATTGTTCCCTGTAAGTTAAAAATCTGTAATTTTACAGTGGAAAGAATACTCGATAATGAGTGTGAGAGACAGAAATATATGAATTTGGCACCAGGGAGCTGGGAACTGATTTTTATTACTAAACCATTTAAACAGTTCAGCAGTGAAACTTTGAATGGCAGAACAGGTAACACACCAATGAAGATGGCTGAACATCTTGGATGTGCTGCTTGTCTACCTAGCGCCAGTTCATCCGTCACTTCACTGATGCCTGCAATGAGCCACACTTTGCAGCATACCATATAGTCTGTCACTGGCAGACTAGAAGATGCTGCTACCAATGCTCTTGCAGAGTCCAAGCGACCGTCCAACTGTGATGCTCTGGGTGATGCTAATCGTACGGGCCAGTAAAATGTCAGATGAATTCCCCCGCTGTCAGGAAACAGGGTAAGTGGAGTATACTTCGAGGGATACTGCCTTGCAACATACTGCAACATCCCACCCCAGCAGACACCTTTGTCACCCTTCCAGCACATTGCACGACCACTCCCAGGGAAGCTAGTGTCAATGTGATGCGTTATATAAAATACGAGTATATTAAAGAATAATAGTGATTCCTGTGTGTGAGTGTTATAGTGTAAAATCACTAAATTGCATAGTTTAAGCATGGCTACCCACACCTCTATGGGCAAAAACAGACATGTCCATTAATAAGTTCTAAAATTTTCATGCCATTCCTCATTTTCCGTTCATTTTTCTAAATGTTAGGTTTTAAAGTGTTTTGTAAATAATTATTTTCCAATTAGCAGCAAAGATTTACGGGCAGTGAAATTACGTTTACTTTTCACATAATTATTATATCAGCATACCAACTTTTAACTAACTTATTAAATGTTGATGATTGAGTGTTTTGCTTTATGTCATTTGTTATAGGATCTAATTTGTTTAATTGTCATGTTGTTTGCACTTTTTTTAAAAATGTCTCATTCTCATTTCTCCCGTTTTTGGCGCCATCTCAGACCAGCTAAGCCTGGGTTGGCGACACAATTTTTAGTCTGCATCGAGCATGTTAGAGGGAGTTGATTCATCACTGTCTCTCTAGGGTCTATTACTTTCTTTACTCATTCAACCATTTAATGTGCAATAGTTAACCATTTTGGAACAATCTGTTATGTTTTAGCCCCAGAGACGTATCTCTCACTCTGATGGCTCACCACACTCCAGGGATATATTCACTTTATTTTCTTTTGGTCACAAACTGTTTTGTACTGATTTTGTAAGCCCAATGTGGGCTTTGTGCACTGGTCAGCATCTGTAAGCCCTCTGGCATTTGTTTGAAATTAAGAAAGAATCTCAACACCTGTAATGTGCGAGTATTTATTTCTTGGGACATCCTTCTGTCCTTGTCAGGTTACTGAGTCCTCTCTAAGTGGACAAACTGCACTTCTCACCTAACTTATTTGAAATACCAGTAATTCAATTCAACACAAACATAATAACATAATCTTTTCCATTTAGAGTATGTGGAATGGCCAGAGCAATGGGGATTTTTCCTGGAAAATCAACTATACTTTTAATGATGCTATTAAAATAATTACAGTATATATAACAACCATGTAAAATATTATTCCTGTGCGCACTTTCTTTTTCAAATTATGAAGCTTTCAAAATGTATAATTTTTAAACTCTTTTGTAAACAATCAGAATGGGTTACTATTAGTTAACGTGCGCTAACATAGTTGTACATTTTTTGGTCTCGCCATCTTATAGTCAGCATGCATGCAAACGTATTTTCTGCTGTTTGCAGTGAATTACAGAAAAACTTTGAAAAAGGGATGAAATTTTTTTTGGAAACATTTGTTTTGTGCAAAATTTAATGATACTTTTAACATGATTTTGCTTTATTTGTTGCCACCTTCATCAATGTTTGAAATGTAGAGGGTGTTTCAAAACACCAATAATTTAGTACAGCAATAGGCAGTGAAATTAAACTTGTACGTAAATATTTTATTCAAGATTTTAACTCTCATGAATAACCACTTTTCTTTTAGACTCATGTCATTATGCTTAATTTAAATATTTTTCTTCAAACACATACCTTATGATTCTCTAAAACGTGAAGCCTTTTGTGGGTACATTTGACGAACATTCTATTTCTGTACGCACATTAATTAGAAATGTCATTTCGGAAACCCTGTTTTTTTTTAAATTATTCCTAAAAATTAAGAATAAGATCAAGCCTCTACAGATTAAAATAACATGACAGGAGTTTGATTAAAGAAATATTTTTAATGAAGGCCTATGTAACGGGCATAAACAGGAGCATATAACCTCAAAATTATGAAGCAATTTTCAACAATAACATTATTAGTATGTATATCTGAGAAAGGATGTTTTCATATTTTAAAAACTAATTGCAAAAAACATACCTATCATATAGTGTATGTTAACCACAAAGTTTTTATGAAACACACAGACAATTTCTTGTTGGCCATACAGGCACTGCCTTTAAAATAAACATTACAGTGTTATGGATTAGGTCAGTGCAATTACAGTAATAAAACACAATTATATAGTGCTGAAATGATTTTCGTGCACAAAACATGTACTTTTGTTTCAAATTGTGTAGTATTTTATGGCTCTTAACTACATTTAGGCACATTTCACACTTTGTTTTTGCACTTAAACTATCCGTAGGTATCTTATCGGGAGTAAATTTTCTTGTATTTTTGCTAAGTGGAACTATGCAACACTTGCTGGTGTTTGATGACATGGCAATACCATTTAAATTCTCAGAAACAACAAAATATAATAAAAAATTCCAAATGCACACATTACCTGCTAAGGCATTTGAATGTAAACAACAAAATCTAGCAAGTATACTGACGTCACAGGCGCATAAACATGGCGACATCCATTTTTCCCGTGCAAAATCATAGTCTATTTTAAAATGTGTTATTCTCAAGTAATACACACTTAAAAAAAAAAGGACCACAGCACGAGTCTTAAAATTCTTCCTACCATCAAGCGGTAAGCAGAAAAAAAAGTAGGAAAAATCCCTATTCCACATAATTGGCATTGAGAAGACCAGCATTCTTACAATAAGGTGTTTATGATGTGGTGTCATGAAATCATACTTTATTGACCATCTCCATGAATCACCGCATAAGTCACCAACTCAACAACTTTTGAGAGGCTCCATGCAATAATATCTACATGGAGCAAAAACCTGTACTAAATTAGCATTAAAGCCAATGATTGTGTACCTTGCAATGGCCATGTAACAAGAGCAGGTTTTTTTTTGTTATTTGTAAGGTAGAATTTGTGAATCTTACCTTCGACTGGTGAGGATAATGTAATACTTGAGATGTATGACATTCTGGTCTTCCTTAGCACCGGCATCTCTGCTTTCGTCTCCGCATTCAGTGTCATGAAAGACGACAACGGTAACGTCAAAGTCGTCGGTGTGTTTCGTGTCGTTGACGTCTCTGTAGGTGACATGTGGCGTGCTGTCCAGACGAACCAAGACGTACTCATTGTCCCTTGCAGTGTTTGCCTCGTAGCTGACGGGAGCCATTCGGAACACATCCATGCCGTACACTTTGCCATGGCCCAGCAGGTAGTTGTACAACTGGCGTGCTTGCACCGTCAGACCAAAGATACCAACTGTGTCTGCATACACCAGATTACGGGCAAAGTTCGGAGCTTTTGGGTAGTACTTGAGGAAGTCATCTATGAAGCGTGTGACATGGTAGCCTTGCTTCAGGATGGACTGCTTCTCTGCGATGTAATTGTGAATGCAGCGCAGGTGGTAATCATATGTGAACGAGTGCAGGTGCATCAGGATCTTGATTTTGTCGCACTCATCCAGGAAACTCAATGTGAACTAGAGGATTATAAAAGCTGTAGTACACTAGTTATCAATTACATAAATACAGTCAAAACCCTAATTTTCAAGTTCAAGCTTTTTACAAGTGAAGCTACTTTTCCTGGACCATAAAAATCCACAAATTGCAAACCCATCAATACGGAATAAATTGCAATGAAAATGGATTACAACAGGTTTGCTAATACAGCATTATATGAAACACAATTATTTCAACATATTGAGGATTGAAACCATACTCTTTCGATATCACTAATAACTCAATGCAAATTTATGTAATATATAAATTTTAAATCCCAGATGATTTCTAAAATAGCAGTTCAAACTGATAAAGATATGCACCAAATTAAGAACATTAAATGTAACTAAGTATGTTGTAAACAAAATGTGGAAATGTAGATCTTGTAGAAACAAATTAAAATTTGGCAGCATTATAGTTCACAGTAAAAATTTTGGCAAAAAATAATAGGCATAAATATGACACAAAATGTTAGTAGTTAAGTATTTAACTTTTAATTGAAGTTTTTAAACAAGCATGCAAGATCTGCTGTTAATTATAATAGACAATTTTACTGTAAAAATACAACAAAATGTTGAAATGGTTGTGCTATTATTGACATGTGCCAATTCCCCATTATAAGTGCACTGGAGATGTGTGATTTTACAGTAGAGCACAAAGTGAAAATGATTTAAGAAAATCTTTTTGTTACTTTCATCACAGCTGTAAGTTTATTTTAATTCATAATTACAAAAAATAATTGTGGTTGTGGAAGGCTAATTTTAAGAGGTTATAAGTTTAAAATGACTATTAAATATGTAACTTAAATTTCTGGATACTATTTAATGTGTGTGTAAAAGTTATGAAACTGAACAGTCCACCTATATTCTTTAATATCTCCTCCTTTATTCCCATTAAAAGATCTAAGAATTTGTGCATGTTTTAGTGACAAGGTGAAGTTGCATATGCCCTCTAAGAAACATTTTTGTTCAGGGGACTAATAAAAAGGAACTCCTTTTTTACACCATAAATTTTACACTTTCCTGTATTTTACATCAAATTTTTCTGATCATACATAATACTCATAAAGCAATTTTTTTTTTAAATACAATTTCCTGCATTTTACAACATTTTTTCCTAAGAAGTGTGGAAAATAGGGGTTTCACTATAATTCAGTTTTAAAAATGTGATTTTTATGCAAGAGATGATATAAAACACAAGACTTCATGTGGAAAAAACATTATTATGCAATTTTTGGGTTTTTGGGGTCAAAATCAGTTAAAATACTTTAAACAGATTTAATAAGTGAAGTTGATTTACAAGTCTGTTCCTGGGAACAATAAGCACTCATAAATTAGGGGTTTGACTGTATTTTCAATAGCAGAGTAAACAATTCATTATTCGACTTAGGGTGACCACATAATAATGAAATGTGCCTACACGAAAATGCTAATTCTACTGAAGCTTTCAGACAACAGTTAATATTTACTTGCTCCTAAAAGAGATGTTGCTATATACCGACTGTTCTTTGTTAATTGAGTACTTTTGAAATCAACCATTCAAATGTGTCACTTCCCAAACATGCATATGTTTTAACAGGCTCACTAACTGGCAATCAGACAGTAAAGTAGGTAATGATGGAGTGTAAGTAGCTTGATGACTTGATGTTGAATTAAAAGTATCAAGTAAACATTTGTGGATATGTACTGAAATTATTTATTTATTAGGTCTATAGCAATGCTAATTCCACAGACGGTAGAAGAATACACTGATGCATGGTGTCTAACCTAGAACCATTATCGCCGCAGATACACCATGCCTGGACCCCTTCCACAGCAGCTACAGGCATGAGTTGACTTGGACACAGGGCTCTGTCTACCCCTAAGCGGACATAGATACAACCAGTTCGACTGCCGGTTAGTTTAGCAACCTGGCCTAGCTCGGTTGCCACCCACCACCATTCACTCTTGCGTGCAGCCAGTTCATGCAGCTGCCATGGAGTGGGGATATGAAGGAGCAGTGTGTCACCCCCCCGTGCACCCCTGACCATCAGGACATCCACAGTGCTACTATATTTTGAGTTGCAGCCCCAGAAAACGCCAGTTGTTCTTCTTCAGCCATTGTCTATTCATCTCCCCTACAAGCACCCCAACACTCCGCCACTTGTCACCACTAGCCGACCATCCGTTAGGGATGAGCAGTCTTCAGCACTAGAGTGCCTGTGAAGGTGTTTGGAGGCCGTGCTTACCACACCATCTGCCTCATCGCGACTAGATCTGCGACTTCGATTCACGTGCTTAAGTTTGTTAGACAGCTATATCAAAGTAGGCATCTGTTATTGAACATGGCTTATATCACACTACTTCCTCGGTCAGACCCAACAGGGATTTTGTGAGCTTGGCGACAGAGACTCGAACAGGTGGAGTTTCCCAATAGAGAATATTTGTTTATTCAGAATAAACCTTGCAGCCAGGAGTTTCATCTGCTTATTGGAGAAGGGATATCCCTATTTAAACTGTCATTACCCTCATTAACCCAGTAACCTACCACATCCACAGGGATTTTCCAGCAGAAAATAGGGGAACCAGACATCACATTCAGAAAATAACAAAACAATTCCTGCAGCCGGTGATTGCGCCTCAAGGAAGGATCCCCATTGTAACTTGATGCCCGGTGCTGTGGTTGATCCATTTGTCTTGGTTGGACCTGAGTCATTCGATCACAATGGTCAATAATGGTACCCGGGTGCTAGCACTAGGTCACACACAGGTTAATTCCAAGCTACTGTCACCACCCCCAACAATCCAGCACGCCACTTTGATGAAATTGGAGGGCCTGTGTGAGTAACTGGGATCCTGGCACAGATAAGCAAAGGATAGACACTGAGCATACCCTTCCTCCAATGTATGCTCAACAGCGATTTGCTGCTGGGTGCAGAGATTTGGGGGACAGTAAGGTGCCTACCTGATCCTGATCTTTCACGGAATGGGAACACTTTTACACTTCTGCATTGCATTGAGAGATACCTGTAGCACTTCTACACTCCCCATCCTTACTGATGCCTTTCTCCGAGCAAAGAGGAGAAAGGAATGGTAAAGTCGGTGGAGTACGAGAAACGTGATAGTCAACACCCCAAGCACCTCAAGCTCAGGTGGTGTATACAAAGAAAAGGGAGCTCGCCCAGCTCACGTGGTAGCAGCAAGTCAATGAATCCCCTCAATATCAACCCAGGCTCTTCCAGCCATCCATCAAGACCCCGGGCACATGCAACCTGTGACTCGCACCTGAACAAATGAAACCCTGGGGTGTACAATACGTCTACACAGTTGGATGAGACCATTCTCAACAGGAATGCAGGAACACGTTACCCGTAGAGACAACCATCCCCCTGGGACTATTCTCCTCACCTAACAAGACACCTGGAGCTTGTAATCTTTGGTTAAGGCCAGAGGTACCCATCATCCAGGAGCCCTAGTAACTTTCAACCCTAAGTTTGAGATACAGAATGGCCACATACTCGAGTAACAGCAAGGCCTTGGTAGTCCGTGCCGAAAAAGAAAAGACTGGATGTTTCCATTAGCCATACCTGTGCAGTCGTCAACACAATGTGCAAACATGTAGATCTTAAACAGGATTTTCAAAAGTGCTCAGTTTATTATGAACGACCTGTACCTTTTAAGTTCCATGTTTAAGACTTACTGCCTATGCTGTCCTGAATAAGGCTTACATTAAGTAATAGAAAATTAACCAATGATATCTTCATTAAACTGTTCGTGGCAATTGCTATATTACCAATGACAAGCATTTACAATATTTAAAGATTTTCTGGATTTGATTTGTGTTAAAAAAAAAGTGACAAACATTTGTTTTTTGCAAATGTATGACTGAAAATAGAATCAATAAAATTCAAGTAATCTACACTGAAGAGCCAAAAAAATGCTATAGGCATGCGTATGCAAATAACAGAAAAATAGAACCAATAAGAGTAACGCGATGCGGTCAGCAGCTAGATCGGTTACTGCTGCTAAAATGGCAGGTTATCAAGATTTAAGTGAGTTTGAACATGATGTTCTAGTCGACGCACGAGAGATGGGACATAGCATCTCCGAGGTAGCGATAACATTTGGATGTTCGCGTACGACCATTAAACGAGTGTACCGTGAATATCGGGAATCCGGTAAAACATCACATCTTTGACATTGCTGAAGCCAGAAAAATATTGTGAAAGAATGGGACAAACGACGACTAATGAGAATCATTAAACGTGACGGACGTACAACCCTTTCTCTAATTGGTGCAGATAGGATTTGTGGGCTGCCCTGCAGGATTGATGGTGTGAATTGCCTCCTGCATACCTTCAGACATTAGTAGAGTCCATGCTACGTCGTCTTGCGGCACTTCTGNGGGGGGGGGGGGGCTACACGATATTAGGCAGGTGTACCAGTTTTTTTTGGCTCTTCAGTGTAAGATATGAATAACAGATAGCTTGCTGTTTAAGAATAATGGGCTTACCTGTGACACTAAAGAGTTAGAAGACTTTGACTGAAGTCTGGAACACTCTAGAGCATGAAGTCTTGAGTGAAAAAAAGGTTCACACAGGAAAATCTCAAACAAAAGTATCCCACCCAATAAAGACTTCTGAAGGTAACAAACATTTTCTTCCTCAACAGGGATATTTCCCAAATCTTTCTGCTTCATTGATGTTTTTTGGCTAAAAAAAAAAAAAAGCAAGGTTATTTTTAATACATTGTGTACAAAGGAAGTTGTGACAAACTGGAATCTCAAGTCTTGCTCTTATTATGAATATTACAACTCATAAAATCCACAACACACTGTCTTCTATTGAAGCAGAAAAATATTGGCAAAATAATGAAATCCCATAGAACAGAAACAGATTTATAAAGAATATACAAGAATTTGCTTTGTGATTTTATTTACATTGTCTGTTCATGCACATAACAAGTTAGAGTGACTGAGATTTATACATAAGAAATAACATATTTAAATTAAAAAGTTACATTAAACAGGAATCTTATTAACGTCACAGATACTCTACAATATAACACAACTGTTTTATGACTGTTGGATGTCTATCACAAAGGAAGAGGAATAGCATGAGTGGGTTGCACAAATTTGTACTACAAGGTATGTGGCATGACTATTCAGCGGCTATGCACAATATGGAAGAGATTTTGAATACTTAAATTCTAAATTATAAGGAAATAACTTCAAAGGTAAGGACAATGATATATAACTGTCAAAGCAATTAGCAAAATAGTTTTTAAACACTACTTTCATTCAATGAAGAGAACTTTCATTAATATGCTGACAATGTAAATGTACTGACACGTGGAAATTTTTTTGACAAGAGGCAATTTCATGATTAGGCCAAACTTGCACAACTGAGAAAAAAGTGGAAATATTCCAACTGGAAGTCATTGTCAGCCAACTAACTGTACGAAGCATGCATCTACAATTATGTATGCATGAGTTCCAAACACCTTGCTTACAGAATATGTAACAGAACTGCCCACATGACACTTTCTGGCAGCTGTGAAAATGACGGTAGGCTGGTGGAAAATCATGCGAATACCCATTAAGGGAGACATTTTGTTGGGGCAAAGGCAAATCTTGAAGAGTTGTTCAGCACTGTAAACTCAACATCTACAAAGTTGAAGTGTGAACATGTCTGCTGGCACAGTAAGCCTCTCTTACTTCAACATACTATAATACATTGACTTTATCATCCTTTACATGCCCAGAACATTGTTGTGACCAATGGGTCATGAATTATGTTGTGGTGGACAACACCTCCCACCTCGGTACTGTGTCAGTGGCCAACGTGAAATGGGACTCAAACAAGTGCACTGTAGCACGCTGAACGGTGAGCTCCTGGGGTTGAGTTACAGTGTTCCAGCGGCAGTCTCGCAGTGGGCATCCCTTCCTCTACAACCGGGGAGGGTTGAGAAGACAAGGATGCTCCATGTGAGATTGCAAGAGTGAGACAGAGTGGAGAGTAGAAAGATTTGGGAGGCTCTTAAAATCGAGGCCTTGAAAGCTGATGAGGGTGAAACGTGGTGAGTATGGAGCAATGCCAGAATGGAAAGGCATGGGGAAACAGGAGATCCCCGAAAAAATCCACTGACCAGCCGCATTGTTCAGCACGATTCCCACATGTGAAAAACTGGGAGCGACCCCGCAGGGAATCGAACCCGTTTCACCTAGGTGGGAGACAAGTAGTCTGACCACTACACCACCGCAGCCCCCCAGAGACAAAGTGAATGGTGGTTCCCCGTGTGGCTGGATGCCCTACCACTTCACCCCTTGCCCTGTCCTTTGATAATATAATATCCAGAGATGGAGTGAGGCACCAGAGCATTTTTCAGACTCATAGGTTGCGTTTTTACCAGCCATTGTGTTTTTCATTGCCATTGCATATTCCATTGCTTTTGTGTTTACAGCCATTGCATTTTCCATTGTCACTGCAATTTCAATTTCTTTTTTGTTTAGAGCCATTGTGCTTTTCATTGCCATTGAGTTTTAACATTGGCAGACTATTTCTGACCATCAGGCTTTACGTTTCACACATAGTGTGTGGACATTATTTAATACATGTGGCCTGTTCAACTCCTGCAAGGATCAGTCCTTAGTTTTTTTTCTGGGTAGTAGGACCCATCCTTAGGGATAATAAAGAGATTCGCTGAGTGATGTTGCTTTCAATTACAAGTAAAGGGTCATCTGGTAACCTTGTTTCCATTTATAATTCTCTCATTACCCTACGACCTTTACACCAGAAAGGCAGCACCCTGTATAGGGCCCCTGCCTTCCTGTGGTGACGTGGTACGTGGTCCAGTTGTGACCGACTGGTGGGTGTGAACCTGTGCCTGTGGACTTGCTTCTCTCAAAGCGGAGTAGTTCACTTCCCGGCCAGTGACTGCATGCTCTGGGGTGCACTTGGCCTCGACTATCCCTTTTCGGCAACGTGGTTCCTGGCCTGGCTTTGGCCCTGCAGTCCCGGGTTTGCACTTGCCAAGGAGGAGAGTTCAGTGCAGCAGCCGGGTTCATGCCCCGACTGCGGCCAACCAGGGAATGTGTGCCTGCTAGGGGATTTGTTCTTTTAGTAGCAGCGCAGTTCACTTCCTGGCCTGTGGTCATGTGGCCCGTGGTCACATGCCTGGGATGGCTTTCACTAGCCATTTGCTAGACAAAAAAAAACATTTTTTTTGGAGGTGACTTCTGACAATATCTTGAGACTTAAGAAGACGCACTACTACATTTACCAAGTGCAAGGAGCACTGAAGATAACTGGATGCCAATTCTCCTACTTTACAGTAATGAAAAACAAACAGAAAAGTCTTCATATAGAAAAAATATTAAGGGATGAAACATTTTGGTGGCAGGAAATTACACCAAAACTTAAATGATTTTTTATTCATTGCATGTTGCCATAAATTGTGGAATACATTTTCCCAGCTCAAAATACGATTCAAGAACCTGCATATAACGGTAACTCGTAAGGGAGGTAGCCACCATTGCAAGTCGATACGTCAAATGGTTTTACCAGGAAATAATAAAACCTACATGAGATGGAAGAGCAATTCTGTGAATAATGTTTTCTTTAACCAAGACCTGAAACCCGCAAACCACTACATTGAGACGCTAGGAGCTGGTATATTATTATACTACCAATGTGTGTGTAACCCTCGGGTATTTTGTAAAGACACCATAATCATACGTTACTGCACGGAAACACGTTACCTTGATGTAACACTCTCAGGTGAACAGTGCTCGAGACAACGGACAAAGTTTGTAAGGGTGCTCTTGGTTGCCTGTTGGGTATGCAACCGGCGTTGCTAGGCAGGTCGTACAAAGACTGTTTGACTGCTGTGTGTGAATGAAGGTAATGGTGACAGGACATCATGTTCGTACAGTACAGGCTCTGTGGGTAGTTGTAATTCAAAGGGGAAGACAGTAGAAGGTAACTGCAAGAGAATGTGTATTGTAAATCATCCGTGTGTGTTTTACAGTAACTGTCCAAAGTGGCGACCACCAGCTCTCATACACAAACTACAGCGATGCACACTCGACTGTCTGACGCAGGCAAAGATGTGTGGGATATTGCGAATGATAGTACAGGCATCGGTAATTCAAGCGCGAAGTTTAGCTACAGTGTTGACCGGGGTCTTGTATACAAATGTCTTGAGATGACCCCACAGAAAGAAATCAGGTGGCGTCAGGTGTGGGGAGCATGGTGGCCACCTCATTGGTCCGCCTTTACCTATCCAACACTCACCAAATGTGGCGGTAAGATGGTGATGGACTTCCAAACAGAAGTGTGCAGGGGCTCTGTCCTGCTGGTATCACATACACTGGTGTGTGTGTGTAAATCCACATTCTCCAATAGAACGGGCAGTATGTCCTCAAAAACTTTCGATAAAGGTGGCCAGCCAAATGTGGTGGCAAGAAGTATGGTCCAATGAGGTTGTCGCCGACAATGCCGGCCCAGACGTTAACAGCAAATGTCACTTGATGGCGGTTTTCAACCATTGCATGTGGGTTTACGTCATTCCAAACGTGACTGTTTCGACTGTTGAGAATGCTGTCACGCGTGAAAGCAGCCTCATCTGTCCAAAGAATGTAGCGAGGATAGCTAGGTTCATCTTCGCAGTGATGCAGCAACCAGCCAGCGAGATCGACTCATGGCTGGAAATCAACTGGGTGCAAGGCTTGCACCTTTTCACGATGATATGGGTGTAGCTGTTGTTCCTACAGAACCCTCAACACACTGGTGGCTCGCATGCATTATGTGAGCGATTCCATGAGTGCCATTTGATGGTGAATCGGCGATGCATTACAAAACTTCCTCCTCAAACCTGGCTGTCTGAATGTTACGTATCACGCCGGTGTCATACCTGTTTACTGTAAATGCTCTGGTCTCTCGCAACCGTCTATCCACAGACGTGAACATCCCATGACCTGGATGGCATCTGTTTGGAAAGGTCTGTTCATACAGACGTTGTACTGCTCTTGTGTTACCACCTGCGGTACCATACACGAGATGCATATCCACCATTTCTGCGCATGTGTACTGTCTCTCCATGTTGCAAACTAACAGTGCAATGCCACCCTGTCACACACGCTAGCGGTGCTAACTCACAGCTGCGTGCGCGCGCATGCACACACACACATATATATATATATATATTGTTCCTGTTACACATTTGAAATATTTATTATTATTTATCACTCTTATTAAAAAATAATAATAATTTTGGTTACACAAATCTCAGTTCTACTTTATTTATCAAACACCTTGCTCTTTTTATTCTAAATCACATTTTGCTTTATTGCTTTAAATAATAACAATAACAACATATTATTATGTATGTGTAAGGGTGCTGGAGTGGGAATTTTGGCTTGACCTCTTTGCTTCTACTTTTACATTGGGGTCACACCTACACAACTAGATCCTTGGAGCTTTCTATTTGTGGCATTCTTGTGGTTGTTTCCACTGAGTCTTTCCTATGCTACAAATGGTTGTATTTGTGTGGAGGTAGCCCAGCATGCTAGAGTGCATAAAAATAAAACCATTAAAATGTGGTCTTGTGCATTAAAAACTTGTAGCTGTCTAACATAATATCTATACAGGCTACGCATTGCACAGGTGCATGTTACATCTACATACAATAATGAATTCATAGGCATGGTTGAAGGAGACATTTTGTCAACTGCCACAAGCATTTTGGCTTTTTACAAGTTGGTGCAGTCTGTATTACTGATATTTCTAGTTTTTTAGGCTCAAAACTATGATGTGGATTATATTCAAATACACTGTTACTAAAGAGTTACAAGCTCACCCTTTCCTTGGTGTTGCTGGTTCACTTTGAATTGGTATGAAGCCCAGTGACTGTAGGTATTGCTTGTACTCTTGCACAAAATTTGCGCAAAGACTGTTGTGCCACTGTTTGTTGGAGTCAACATGCCCAACTCCTTCCTGCATGATGTCTGTAATGGTCAGCTTTCCTTGGCCATCACAGCTCTGCAAGCCAATCAAGTCACTCATATGTGTGCTACCACCCAGTGCTCAACACAAACAGAAACACACTATCGTGCTTACCTGCGGAGACTTTGCTTCCACCTTTGAGTGACTAGGCACAAACTCACTTATGGGTATGAGTGAATGGTCCCGCGTAGCTGCTGAGTGAACCCGCCACCTAGGCAAGCCAGACAGATTCAATGTTTCACCTAGCCAAGACCTTGTCGTGTACGAAGCAGGTAACCAATTAACAGATAACAAGTGCCACAACATGAACAAAGAAAATTACAACTAAGGATGTATCAACAAATTTAAGTCAACTGTATTTTATGCCTTGCAAGTTTTTATTGCACTCTCTAAATCCACTGATTCCCTCATAAGATGCACTCTATGAGAATCACCCAGTGATGGCTAGTAACTTAATTAAAGAATATTATGTAATGAGTTATTTTTAAGTATCTCTTTACGGTAACTTGCTACATTTTTCTGTAAGAGAGCTTGTAACTTAAGTAAGGTACTCATTAATTGTAGCAGCCCAAAAAAAATATTTTTTGTTACTTTTCACTGTAGAATAGTTTTCATCTCAAGATGGAGCAAGAGTAGAAGAAGTAGGAGTAACTTGATGAGTCAAAGGTACAGAAGATGTTGGTCAATGCACCAAGAACTGATACTGTTACCTGCTATGCCATGACTATCTCTGCCCTGTCTTTTTGCCACTTGCCTGTGAATTATGCATGGTAGTTTGTGCTCTTGAGATGCTAAAAGTACAGTAGAGAAACTGTTTGCTGTTTCCTAAACTGATTGGCTATTTATTTCTTAATATTGAAAATAAATAAAATGGCTCATTCCATGTGAAATCATCAAGGGGCTGAAGCTGCACCATTTTTTATTTTGATAAAAAATTTGTTCCTATGTTACCCTATCCTCAAGGTGGAAGAAAAACATTAATTTAGATTTTTACCTACAAGTGGATGATGGCAGACATTTTTCATACGCATTACAAGCAAATTTCACAGATTTCGGAGGTTTACGCAACAAGCTGTAACTTTTTTAATGAGTCACCTACTGCAGAGTTTTTAGTGTCACTTGAAAGCCCATATATGATACTATTAAAATTTATATTTATAGTATAAAATAAATTTTTTTATTTCAAGATGGCGGCCATCCATTTTCAGCATTTAGATGACTGTTTTACCCCACTTTATACCCCACCCTGCTTCACCAAAGTTGCATTTAGAGATCTAATCTTCTGTGTGCTTAGTGTCTATATGTAGAACAGTGTGCAACATCAAAGTTATCTGGGTTGAAGACTTCCTTCTTAGAAAAAACAGTCATCAACTTGGGAAAAAATATTTGCTGTTTTCGTAGCTAAAAAAATGTTATGTGGGGGATGAAATAAAAATTTGAGTTTTTTATGAAAGATACTACTGATGAATAGCTATAGGGCACAAGTTGTCCCCATTTTTTTATATATTTTTTTAATTTTCACCCTTGTTGAGTACATGTACCTTTGAAAAAAACAAAAAAAAAAACATCATTTTTTAAATGTAATGTATTGTGCATTATATAATCCCACTTCATTCTGAATGTCATTAAAATTAGGATGACAAGGTGACAAGGGGTAATAAGTGTTAACACACTGTTTGGGCAGTGCAATGTAAAAAAATTAAAAAATTTGCAATTTTGCAATTACATAAATAAATATAAATAAATCAATGTTTACCTACTATACCGTAATTTGAAAACTATAGACAGTTTAACTGAAGAAAAATCAAAGACAATATACATGAGGAGATGTTTTAAGTCATGTTATTACATGTAATGGTAACCAGTATGTAATGTCTGAAAGTGTGAAGATGATGCAACTGTTTCATGAGATTGCATAATGCAGAT
Source organism: Clitarchus hookeri (assembly GCA_002778355.1). Taxonomy (NCBI): domain Eukaryota; kingdom Metazoa; phylum Arthropoda; class Insecta; order Phasmatodea; family Phasmatidae; genus Clitarchus; species Clitarchus hookeri. The sequence continues at coordinate 429,152 of NQII01000917.1, read as the reverse complement.
AAGCACATCCTGCTTGGAGCTTCCGTCTTTCATTGCCTGTCCTGGTGGCATGTTTTGTATTCAATTCAAGTGACAATGGAGTGTTTTGTTAGGGATGAGTGTCATAAAGTTGTTTTCTCTACGTCATCAGAGTTAATAACTGACAGTATCATAAGTGATAAAAGAACAACTCTAATTAGACTTAGAACAGGTGTGGATGAAGTTACAAATATCTGTACATACGATTAAAAGAAAAATGTTGACAAGTTCTTTCATTTGCATGATAATAAGTGATGTGACCCATTTGTAATGCACCAGAAACCTATTTTGAAGCCCTTAAGTGAAATCACTATGCAGCTATCTGCTAAACATGAGCATCTGAAACTTTACCAGGTAATGCTGTATGTGCATGCTGTTTTCAAAAGTTGAATACAACCGTAGAATTAGAGTTTGACGGAGAAGAACACAACAATGATGGTAATTGTGAGCCAGAATGCATTGTTGTAGAATCAGTTAACCGCACTTGCTGCTCTGGATGAATCTCCTATTCATTTACTAAGGTTTCCTCAGTGTAAAAGAAGACAAAGAATGGGGCAAAAGATTCATAATCTATCATGTAAAATTAGAAGAATATTATTAAAAAAATATCTCATTTTCCAATGATGCTACTAACGATGAAGAAATTTCTCCAAATAACATAATAGAAGAGTTAAACATAGAGTTAAAGGAGAAATTCGCACATGCTAGCACATTTGATGAGAAATACAAAATGTTAAGTTTGGTGCCAAGATTATGGAGCACTAGTGAACCGGCCCAGCTTCGCCCGGGTACAATTGAGTTTTACAGTGATACACTAATAAATAAATTGGGAAAAGACAATTCATTTATGTGAAAACAGAATTATAAAATTAAACTATGTTGGCCTAGGTTTTTAACTGATAATGGCAACCCGGAGGAAATATTTTTTACCCAATAGCCAAGAAGTAGGGTATTGTTTTTGGAGTGTATCTGCGCAATTATCGCGTAGTTACCACATTTCCGCTTTCCAGCGTAGATGTATGAAAATCAAAACGTGAGTTTCATTAAGTTGTAGCTTTAGAAATAAGTATACCTAGGTACTACTTTTTGCGCTTGGCTGAGGGATCTTAACCGATCACCAAAGTTAAGCAACGTTCCCAGCGACCCACATTTGGATGGGTGACCGTTTACTGGCATAACATCTGAGCGCTTCTGGGCTTCAGAGGGCACGTTAAATATTCGGTCCCGATTGTTATCAATTGATAGTAGTCGTTAAGCCATTTCAGAGGTCCTTGGGTGGCCTGATAAACTCTGACACCAGAGGAAAAAAAATTTTTGGTCACGTTTCCAACCGTTGCAGAATTACATTTTGTTGTTATTCCACAGGAACCGTACAATTTCCCAGGGTAAAAAGTATCCTATGTCCTATTCCACGACCTAAAGTACCTACATACCAAATTTCATCAAAATCCGTTCAGCTGTTATGGAGCTGAGTGGTAACATACATACATACATACATACACACATGCATACACACAGACACACAGAGAGACACACACACACTCTCTCTCTCTCCCCCCTCTCTCTCCCTCTTTTTCTCTTCCTCTCTCTCTCTCCCCCCTCTCTCCCTCTCTCTCTCTCCCCCTCTTCCTCTCTCTCCCTCTCTCTCCTCTCTCCTCTCTCTCTCTTTCACATTCATAACATTAGTAGGATTTCTAAAATCGAAGCTGAGTTTAAGTGCAGTGAATATTTGGTAACAAATGTAAGAACTTTAAAGGCAAAACATGGTGTGCTACCAAATGTGGATAACAAAAAAAGTGGAATTTGCTTAAGTAATGAAACTGTAAAAGTTGTAACAGATGTTTACCAGAGTGATGATGTAAGCACAATCATGCCTGGTTTTATTAAAGGACTGTGCAACAGTCAGAACTCCGAGTAGAGCAAAGACAAAAGAAAAAAAATATCTAGTACTCTTTAATTTTAATGAAGTTTACTTGAAATTCAAAGAAACTTATCCATGTATAAAGATGCATTAAGGCCCAAGTGTTGCGTGCTAGCTGATGCCAGTGGCACACATTTTGTATGTGTGCACCTGCAGCACCAAAATATGAAATTAATGTTGGCAGCTACAGCGAGTAAAATGTCATACAAAGATGTAATGAAAATGATTGTTTGTGACGATTCAAAATAAAGTTGTATGCTTTCACAATGTCATAACTGTCCTGGAGTTTAAGTACTGTATGGAATCATCTGTGAGGAAGATGAGCCACTGAATTAAGTAAAGTACAAACAATGGTTGTCAACTGACTGCTGTGAGCTTGCCACCTTGGTGAAAAAAATGGAAGAGTTTTTAATTGATATAATGAAAAAGTTGATAAAATTAAAAACCCAACATCAGTCTGAATTTCTAAAATCAAATAAAGAAGATATTACTTCTGCTGAGTGCATCATTTTGGGAGATTTCTTGGAAAACTATACTTTCATGATGCAAGATGAATTACAGGCATTTCATTGGGTTAACGCACAAGCCACATTACACCCATTTGTTATATATTACAAAGAAAGTGATTTCAGAAATTGTGAAACCTTCTGTGTTGTCAGAAACTGTTGGACACACAACACCGTAGCTGTTCACAACTTTCAGAAAGTTCTGCTTCAACATTTGGAAGACAGATTTCCCAACTGGACAAAAGTGTGTTATGTTAGTGATGGTTCAGCTGCGCAATAAAAAACAAAAAAAATATTTGTTAACTTGGCTAAGCACAAAGATGATTTCGGTCTGTCTGCTGAACGACAATTTTTTGCCACATCACATGGCAAAAGTCTGTGTGGTGGTGTTGGAGGTACATTTAAACGTATTGTGACAAAGGTTAGTTTACAAAGAACAACTGAAAACCATATATCACCTTAAGAAATGTTAGAATTTTGCTCAATCAAAATTTCTGGGATAACATTTTTCTTTGTGCCATCAGAAGATATTGATTGTGTAAACAAGTTACTGGAAAGACTATTTCAAGAAGCTGAAACCATTTCCAATACAAGACAGTATCATGATTTTGTTCCAGTAGATGGAGATAATCTTGCTGTCTACCAATACTCATCATCACAGAACTATTTAGTGATTTCAATCACCAAACCACAACAAGCTGTTTTGCCAGACCTGAACGATTATGTGTGTTTTATTTATGATGGTGACTGGTGGATCGGAATTGTTACAGGCAAAGAAACTGTGGAGGGAGAAGAAGAGTACAAGGTCATATTTTTTCATCCTTAAGGCCCCGGCACTCACTTCAAACTTCCAAAATAAAGTAATTGGTAAGGGGGAAACAAGTGAATACTTTTGGAATGTTGTCACCATTTGAGGTAGTAACTTACAACGGAAGAACACACAACATAAGAAACAAACTGAATGAAACGTCAGTGATTTCCATAAAGAGAATGGCACATACTACACAGTAACATTGCTGCATAAACATGGAGTTTGTAAATTTGTAAATATTAGTGTATGTGTACAAACAGTGAGTGTAAATTAGAGTGAAAACTGAACTGTGAATGTACAAAAAGAAGACTAAAATGTTGACATAGCAGTAAAATTTAATTGACTGGAACAACAGCTAGAATTAATTAACTTGTGCAGTGATTAGGTATTTGTTATGGTAAAGCTGTTTTTGATGTTTTGAGATTACTTAACAGCATAAAGAAAATTGGCACACTCTTCAACTAAAGCAATGGTAATTCACATTTGCATTCCTTTGACACACGTCAATTAATCACATTCAGAATGAAGTGGGAATATGCAGGTTGAGTATAAAAGAATACCACAACATTGAAGGTCTATAACATCAATACCAAACAACCTACAACCTTGATTGACCAATCAAATGAACCATAGAACCGTGAAGTTTGTTCACCATACATTTATAAATGTTCAGTGTGACCACCACAAGCAGCCCGAACGACATCTATGGAATAATCACACTCGTTCCACACTCTTGTCAGCATGTCTGGTGTTACGGTTTGGATGGCGTCCATAATTCTCGTTTTGAGGTCGTCAATGTTAGCCGGCAATGGTGGACAAAACACTTGATCCTTTATGTACCCCCATAGAATAAAATTGCATGGGGTAAGATCCGGGCTTCTTGGGGGGCCAGTGATGAAGAGCCAGGTCACCAGCTGTTCCTCGATCAATACAGCATTGCGGCAACGTCTTGTACAGGTATCCGTGAACAGCTAGGTGCTAATGAGGTGGCTCACCAGAAAGGAAGCATCAGACGGTCCCCTTCACATTGGCATGTTGAATACGAGCTCGCTACCATCTCCTCACCACCTCAAACCAAGAGTTACGAACGCCATCCAAATCATAACACCGGACATGCTGACAAAAAAAAAAAGTAAAAATAGGGAAAACTTGTGCCCTATAGCTATTCATCAAGAGTATCTTTCATAAAAAACTCAAATTATTTCGTCCCCCAACATAACTTTTTTGACTTCAAAAAAACAGTAAATACTCTTTTTTTTTCCCCAAGTTGGAGACTTTTTTCTAAGAAGGAAGTCTTCAACCCAGATAACTTTGATGTTACACACTGTTCTACATGTAGACACAAAGCACACAAAGATCAGATCTCTAAATGCAACTTTGGTGAAGCAGGGTGGGGTATAAAGTGGGGTAAAACAGTCATCTAAATGCTGAAAGCAGATGGTGGCCATCTTAAAAATACAAAATTTATTTTATAATATAAATATACAGTGTAATAGTATCTTATGTAAGCTTTTGAATGACAGTAAAATCTCCACAATAGGTGACAAATTAAAAACAATTACTGCTAGTTGTCAACCCTCCGAAATCTGTGAAATTTGCTTGCAATGTGTATGAAAAATGGCTGCCATCATCCACTTGTAGGTAAAAATCTAAATTAATGTTTTTTTTACATTTTGAGGATAGGGTAACATAGGAACAATTTTTTATCAAAATCAAAAATGGTGCAGCTTTCATATTTTTTAACATTTGATGATTTCATATGAAATGATCCCAATGAAAATTTATAAGTTAAATGTTTACTGAGTGTTAATTAATACTGCTGTCATTAGAATAAAGGGTAATCTCAAAAACAAGACCACCCCCATATTTTTACTTTGGTCTATGGGAAATATTTATTCCCCCACAAATTATTTGGGCATGTAATTTAGCAGGAGTATTTTAATCTTGACACGAAATAAAGGTTTAACACAGCCAAATATTTTGTAGTTAATAATATTTAGTGTATACTACACCTCAAAAGCATTAAACCCTAAAGAAATCACACTTTATTTGCCAATCTTTATAGTTTTATAATTATAAAGCACAGTCGTTTAATGTATATAATATTTGTTTTAGTGACTTGTACTGTTACAAAACATATGTCTAAAAATAAAACAATGACTATTACTTGCTATTGCTCAAGCAAAAATATTGATTAAAAAATATATTGCATGCAAATATCAGAACACCCTCAATTTTTTGGAGAAAAACAAAATTGGAGTAAAACACATGTCTTACATTTGTGTAAATACTGTACTTATTTTCATTGAAGATGTCTTCAACCAACTTGAAGAAACACAATTATTCAATGTAGGCATGTGCATGGGTGTATGTATACATATACACATAACTAGGCAGTGTTTGCATTGGCAGATATAGTGAACTACTAAATGCCTACATGTTCATATTAATTATGTTCCTGTAAAATATTAACAACAACATTTCTGAGAGAATTTCAGGAATTACATAAATACACTAAATGTATTGCTACATATTGCTGATGTGGAAAATGTTTTAGTATTGCAGGCAACATATTCTCTACAAAATATAGAAAAATTGACGTGGACCACTCCTGCGTGGTCTGGCACGGCCACTGTCATCACGTCGTAAGTCCACAGTTGCTGCACCAAAGCGGCCCGCGGAACACGCATGTCATGCGTCCCGATGCGTGTCCGCATCGTTCACTTGGGAATGGGTCATGACCCGATACAGAGTGATCCAACAGAGTGTCTGTAGTGTCCCTACAGAGATGTGTAATTAGCATAGGAATCAAGTGTTAGAATATGTATTAAATAGCATTTATCGCCCATGAGCAAATGTTCGTGAAATTTGCCCTTAGGGGATTGCGAAGTAATCGCAGAATAAATGCACGCCATGTGCATATTTAATGAGATGTATAGTAGCAAGACTAGGGTATTTGAAGTGTTCTATATAATTTTCCGAGTGCAATTGTGTCTCTAATCAAGCCAATTAGTGACGTGGGAAATAATTAGTCTTTCTTAAAACTTGACCGTTCCGGTCCTAGAGTGCCCCAAAACTTAAGCGAGCTAAATTTCCCATGTGCTCTGCAAAGCACCACATAATCATGTTTTGTATTTAAATTAGTGCTTAAGAAAGAACTCTGAACTCTCCTCAAGCTAAGGGATGTCCAACCTGAACATTGAAGGGTCCTATTGTCTGTATGTTTTACGTGTTTATGTAATGAGGTCAGTAAACTAAGATACCTCGCGGATACCTTTATTTGTATTTATTTGTGGTTTGTTAGTTTTTTCTTTTAATTATTATCATGACGCGAGCTCTCGGCGAGGACATGATTCGCCCGTGCTACCCCCGGCAGTCTGATTCCATGGGTCTTAGGTGCTACACGTGCGTCGCGGGGGACTTTCACACTTTGTTCTGAACACTTAACTGCAATAGATTAGCATAATTTACTGGAACTTTTATTTAGTTTACCAACAGACTTCCCCGCGTTCGCAGCACTCCTCTGTCAGCTTAATTTACCGACCCCAGAGGTTTAATTACTATTGTAAGTTTTCGCGCCATTCTTGGCCTTTTTGTACAGTAACGACCACTGATAGGCCTTGTGAGTCAGGTCTACTTTAATTTGCATTGAATACATGTAACTCTGTACACTATTTGGCAATACAATTTACTTGAGTTAACCAAAACTTGTGAGTTCTCATGTAGTGTTGTATTTTGGACCCTGGCCCTATCCAGGAAGTCATCGACGCCGCAAGGAGGCATCCTTCATTTATAAGGTAAAAGGTAATACTAAGGCGTGCTGGGGAGCCTGAATACCCCGGCTATATATTATGTTTTCCTGTAAATTTGTACCGTGTGTGTCAGAGGATACAGCCACGTGGTCATTCGGACCACAATCTTGAGAACTGTGACTTCGTGCTCACCCAGTGAGCTGGTGCCCATTCTATTCAAAATAAGAATATTGTGTAATATTCTGACTTTTCTTAACATAGTCGCCGGACGATGTCCTCATTACTATCCCCGACCGCTCAGGTAACTTTAAAATAACAGACAAAACCGTCAAGAACGTGTTGCTATTAAAATATGGGGTTGGTATCAATTAATGTGATCTGTGATAAATATTTCAGAAAAAATGCTTGATTCTGTTATAACCATAAAGAAATATTTTATTTTAAATTTGTATTATATAAAGTTTATTACTTTTATAGATTCATAGTACATTTATTGCATTTCTTTCTTGGTTAATAAAATTCTTATTCAGTGACTTTCGTTATTAAGAATTTTGTTTGTTAAAAACTAAATTTTAAGATGTACAATTCTAAAAGATTTTTTTGGGTTTTGGAAGAGATGCAAAATAAATGAAGACCATTATAATAAATTATTAAAAAGTGATTTAATTTAGGAAAATACTGCATCTTGTGTTTGTTAATGATGCTATTTAAATTTTGTCTGGTTTCAAATGCTTTCCTACTTTCTGTCAAAACACTAAGGAACTGCTAAGAAACTTATCTTATTTTATATCTCTATTGTAGTAAGTGTATTTCTGATTTTAACAGTCTCTGTTATATAAATACATTTATTGCTTTTGTTTGTCTACTGGCATTATTCTTAGTAAACGGCTTTACTATTAAGTACATATACTACTCTTTTAGTAAGATATTTTATCCTTTGGTATGTACAGTACTTTAAGAGTTTTGTGCATAGGTATGTTAGAGTAAATTACAAAAAATTGAAGTTAATTACACTACAATGTTATTAATGAAATGTTAAATTGAAAAGTATTACCACTAGTGGAAAGTACGCATGTGTTACTACCTCTTTGTTTGAACTGTTGTAGAGCAATGAACCATATTTAAGAAAATCAGATTACAATCTGTCTCTTGCTATGATTTGTGTTTAGGCCAGTTCAATGTGTTATTCAGTTATAATGGTTCCATGTTCCTGGTTGGTACACTTGTAGTTCTGGTCTAAAAATAATGCTGGCCACAACTTACGAACTTTTACATCTTTAGATTCAAAACATTTTAAGCTAAGGTACACATAAATACTACCTGCTGAGTGATGGAGTTAAGTTACTTTTAAATAAACACCTAGTTAAGCTCCTTTTAAAGTAATGAATTAGCTGTTACTATAACCACTTACGTAACTTACCGTAAGTTAACTCCAAATATTACTTACCCAATACTAGAATCAACATTCTGAAACAACTGACATAATACATGCAACACAGATGATTGTGCATAGCAATATGAAACACACTTAAAATATAAGTGGTACTTGCATAGTTTGTAAATTGAAAGCCTTTGAACAAATGGCTTGAAATTCCCTGTCTTATCCAGTTGGAGAAGGTTAAATTCCTAGTTACCATAAATATTTTTTAAAACTGCCTCAGGTTCATTTAAAAAATTTGTAATAGGATGGTATCTTACAATACATAAACAACTTTAATTTCTAAAGTTATAAATTAATGCATTTGAAGTTAAAATTAAATCATGACTCTGAATCACTTAATTAATTTCTTAATCAATTAATTATTAATCCATAGAATATACAGCTTGTGGTCAGTGTACAACAAACCATGCACGAAACAATAATGCCTCATTACAATTCAAAATACAAGAAAACTAATCAACTTATTCACTAAATTTAGTGCTTTTTAAACATAGTGTATCTCTAAAGCCACTTCAAATTATTACTGTCAACATTAACCCAGAACTTGAAATATGACAAGCTGTAATACTCATATACCTGTTTAACAGAAAAGATTTTATTGACTTACATACAAAATTTCCTGAAATTCTTGTTCAGTAATGGTTCCAAAACAAACACTCTTTGTAAAACTGGTCATATTGTATGAATGTCTTAATATTTTCTAGAATCCTGTAAATAAATTCTGATAAAACCTGTACACATAACATAAGCAAATATGTCAACTATCAAGCTATTTTGCAAGACATGATAAAACTTAGGGCAACATGAAAGACATGGTTTGTTTTTCAAGAAAGTAAATAAATATTTGAAAACATTTTTCTTCGGATTATGTAACCATTACATTGATGGGGTTTGTTTTATTACCTATTTATTTCCATTAAAAAAACCATCACATACAGCAATAGTTGATACAATGTTCAGTTTATGAATAAAAAAATACTGACTGTTATTCGAATAATACTCATCATCTTAAAGGCTCCTTTTAAAATTTTTTTTTATACTTTTTCTTTAGGATATATGAATTTCAATATTTCATAGTAGTTAATGATATTATTTTGTTAATTTTAAGACCATTATTTTGGCACGTTTTCTGATTTTGTGGTTTATATCCCTGATTTTTTGCAATAATTTGTCTGTTTTAAAAATTAAAACAACATACTGTATCAACTTGTTGACGTACAGGATTTTGGCCTCATTACACTGGTGGAATACAGTTTGTGAACATATATGCTAGCTAGCTGTAAGTGAAAGGTCGTGATCTAAGGTGTGGTAGCTGGCCCATGTAGCTAGGTGAGCAAAGCCGACTGCAACTTGTGGCAAACACATGCACACCCTCTTTGCAATGCTGTTACAGCAGCACCACACACCAATGAACTTACATGGAGGAAACAACTCAAAAGAAAACTCACTAGATCTCAGAGTGCAAAAAAATTTTGTCTATTGGTGGCCAAAGCAAGTTACACACACATGACCAACATTAAAATTAGACAAATATTACTCCATCTCAAAACTATAAAAATGGCTTGCAAAAACTTCTACTCACAAACTCTTTAACTGCATGATGCTAGTGCCCAAGCTTGGTAGGCCAGAATGTTACTTGACAAAATTGTGGAATTGGCCGGTCCCAAATGTCTAACACTTTGCCATGTATAGGAACATACTATACACTGGAATAACTAATGCGTGAGTCTGCCATAGATGTGGAGCGATGTGGGGGCCAAAACAAATGAGATTCCAAAATTAAATTAAACTATTATAAACTATCACATGTCGGTTGAAGCCAACTGGTGATGACACCCACACGACATCTGCTCCCGTCTGCCATTGCTGCAAGACTGCTAAGATGACTGCCAGAAGAAGCCTAGTCGCTGCGTTCTATCAACCATTACACACACTTAACATTTTTTTTTATATTTAGAAGAACTATCCATTACTCTTTGGAAAATAATTAAAAACAATAACAACCCTTGTTTGTGAAGTCCCTGTAAAAAAAGCATAATTCAGGCAGCATCTGAGGGGGTTGAGATTACCAGTCTCTGATGTCACAGTGTATCACGTCTACCTGTCTCAGGTTGGCCACCTGCTCAATTAAGCCTTACTGGCGACTGCAAACATATTTACACATGCATACATATAACACTATTTATGAGTTGGGGTACTCTGCTTCTCACCTTACACCCATGCCAGTCACACCTACACAGACAGACCCTGGCTTCCTGGGTGTTCTTGGGGTGCTGCCGATGGATGGGTTACAACTAGGCTTAGGCTCACAGAGCCAGGTACAGTGACTAACTATTGTTATATATGACTAGTTACCAGCATTCACATTTCTTGTCAATAAATCCTACACCATCAAAATTAATTAAGTAGTTCAAATTTCATTCTTGATTTTACATTTTTGGAATTTGTGCACTGCAAGACCTTTCCACAACCCCCATCTGAACTGGTTTGTAAATGTGTCTTAAAAAATTACTGTTTGAATAATACAAACAGATCATATTTTTAAGTGAATAAGAAACAATGAATAAATAAAAATATTTCATACCTTGGAAGAAAGAGGAGTGGAGTTAGGCAATAGTGTATTATTCTCGAGTGCTGCTTGAAGAGATGGATTATATCTTCAGCTAGAGGTATATTTGGAGTAGCACCTCTTGTTTGCCACATTATACGCAGCTTCTTATGCTCTTCTGTTGAAAGTTAACTTGTGTTAAATTGCTACTTACTTTCATTAATTTTTATTTTAAGCTTAAGTTTAACATTACTATTACAGTAGATTGTATGACTAAAGAAAATTAACCCTAAAAAAATTTGCTATTAAATTTTTAACCTACATTGTTAAATTTATTATTCTACAGCAAACTCTCAATCTTCTATAGCCCAATATTGTAGTTTGCAGGATGTTACCGGAAGGAAAGAGAAATTTCCAGTCTTTTTCAGCCTTCAATAAATTTTCTTTTCCTTTCAATGGGAAAGCTTTTCTTAAAAGCCTGTTATTAATGTGGAACTTGTAGAGCTTACTGTTTCTGAAAATATATTTTAATGCTAACAGCATGAAATTTTTTTGTGATAATCGAATGTTCCGCTTGTGCACCGAAATCACATTACGATTGTGATTATTGTTTTTCCTCAGAAGATTGAACTAGTGATACATGAATTAGGTAGACCTATGCAACATTTACTATTTATATAATAGGATTTTTCTCTAATGCACCGTCCTTACATGTTGTAGGTCTAATCATAAATACACAAACAGTTTAAAAACACATTTTAAGCCAAATGCCCTGTCAACTTACAAAATTGCTTTTATTTATGCCGATTTCAGTTGACTTTTTATGTAGATTCTTCATGAAATTTTTCACTAGACTTGTCTGTTTTCAGTCAAATTAATAGTGGATATTATGAGTGTTTTTACTAATTCATTGTATTTTTCATCAGTTATAAATTAATTTTGTTAAAATATTTTTCAAAATCTCTGCAAAGGTCGCACAAGTGTACAATAAACCATTAACTTGTTGCTCTGTTTAAGAGAAATATACACTTCCAAAAGTCCTAACTTCTTATACACAGATAGTTACAATTAAAAATTTACGACATATTTACAATATTTACTTCATTAAGTCTGTGAAAAAGAGTACCGCGCTTGAGCACTGAAAAGTCAATCAAAATTAAAAAGTATATATATTTTTTACAATGAATTCTGAGATGTCCCATTAAGATTCTTAAGTTTGTTAATGTACGTATGACGATATTAAGATGTCTTCACTTATACACTGTACAATTATTATTTTGTATGGAAACAATCATTCCATACAGCAAACATTTTTAATTACTCTGTGCATAAGTACATTGCTTTTCACATCGAAGGCCAAAAAAACTATTTAAAACTTGTGCAATGCACATAATTATTTTGTGTTGTTTCTTCAAATGATTTAAGGGATTGTGCTTAAATTTGTATAGCAAATTAGCAATGTTTATGATAGGAAATAACTAAAAATTAGATAACTATGACATGTAATTAATTCAAAACTAATGCTTTCACAAAGTTAAAGCGTACAAATTATAAAGCGTACAAATTAAGAAAATTTTTAAAATTTTGGATTCATATATTTAAATTAGTCAAAATTTAATTTTAAAAAAAAGTTATTCTAAAGGACGTAGTATACAACCCTAGACGTAAATAGAGTGCATCAATCCATCAACCAAAAAACCTTAATTTTCATACAAGTATATTTTTTGTTAGAGGAGTTTTCAAAAATTCAGGTTTTTTTTTAAACAAAGAAAATTTTCTTTAAATTCATATATTTTCACAAGCAAGTATTTACAGTTTGAAAATTACTCCAGTGTCCATCTTGTAAATGTACTCTTTACAGTATTATTGCAATTTTAACAACATAGCAAAGGCTGTCCACAGTAAAGTCAGCATTTTTTAAGGCCCTGCTTAGTTTTTCCTTTCAGACAATTTGTATCCTTCCTCCACTTTTAACTTAAAAATTGCTAAGTGATTAAAACACAAAGTATATACTTGACTGCTCTCAAAGATAAACATCCTAAACCATAATAAAAGGTATTCATTTGTTTGTATCCCTGTTTATTAGGGCCTTGAAAATGTTCACTATAAAACTAGTTACTTTTATCACGAATATAAACAAAACATTAAATATTTAATAAATACGGCAGCATAAACTTTACGGGTCTAAGAACATAAAAAATATATATATAGAAGGTAATGCATCCTTGTATTACATGTGTGTCTGCTGCAAAGATATTGGAAGAGTGGTCTGCTTAAATAACATTTTCGCCACCCCCCCCCCNTTCTATAAACGTTCCGATATCCCTGTTCATGCAGTAGTTCTTTGTGCAAATAACACAGCTAGTGAATTTGGCTGTGGAAAAATCTGGACTGGATGATATTTAACAAACTGAAAGCAATGCACAATCATCGCATCTGAATTTACAAAGGTGCACTAGCACATTCACAAACATAAGGCATTGAAAGTTTTGTTACATTTATAACGGAGTCTAACTCAGTGAAGGTTAGTTCATGTGACTGCGAAGTTGCCATCAGCTCACAGGTATTTCCAAATTACTGCATTCAACAAGATATTAAATGAAATGGTCTCACCACTCTGTTACAAACATGGGTGTTTTTCATGTTCTTCATGTGTTAAGTTTTATGAAAGAAATTTTTTAATTATGTAAAAACACCAGTTTTAACAGTTTCGAAAAAAAAAAATTCCTTTTGACAAAATTTATGACAATAAACCACATACTCCAATATTAAACACTTATTTATGTTATAAAGAAATGTAGTTAAAAACAATGAAAAATTTTCTAATGATAGCTTTTGGACCATGGTTCAAACATATTATATCAATAAAGTTAAGAAATAAGGCTTACCTTTATGATCGTGTTGCAGTGTCTCCAACACCTGCTGTGCATTCAGTCCAATAATGTTTGCATTGAGAGAAGAAGCCATGAGGTGGATTGGTCTGCTAGGTTTGACATCACGGAACACTTCCAAAAGTACAGCACCATCACTTGACATTCCCATGTTCAATTTCAATGGCATGTGGTGAAGGGCAGAATTCTTCTGTGAGCTTCCCATTGGGTTAAACTTGATCAAATGGTCCACCTTGAGAAATGGATGCATCAGTGTGTTCGGGGCCTGTTGATTTCAATTTCAATTTCTTGCCAACCATTAACCACATAACAAAGATGCTGTTTTTCACCACTTAAAATATAGTAAAGTATATAATAATTAGTTACTGATGTAACTAATTATCTTACATTTCTCGAATAAGTAATTATTATGAGGTACTCAAAGAAATAAATAAAAGGAAAGGAACATGTGTGTTAATGTGTAAGCAGCAGGAATTTTTAACACGATTTGATAACGACTGGTCAAGTAGTTCTGAGATATAATATAAGACAATAACAATAATGTCTTGGTGACAGTACATTTCAAATTGGAGGGTAATTGAGGTTGTTATGTTGCAAATTTAGTGCACAAAGGTTGTTGCCACACCAAGACTGGTTCAAATCAGTTTAGTGGTAGAAGAGATATGGCACACACCTACATCAGAATAACATCACCACTTTGAAAATAAGAGAATATTTTATAAAAAAAATATTATGTGGCCTTCCATAGTGCTCTTTGCATACAGATGTGGTGGAAATTGGTAGAGAAGTTTCTGAGATATGATGTTTAAGTTTAAATTTAACGTGATATACACGCGAGTTGTTAATGTTTGCTTACCCGGCATGAGCGGAATCCTTACGACAAATGAATAGCGAAACACAAATACTACATATGGCAGAAAGTGATTTCTGAGGGTGGTAGAGGCTCTGAAACGTTGTAATTGGAAATATGTTATGCAACAATAAATTGGAAACCACATGCGATTAAGCAATGAAAATTGGCATACAGACAAACATTTACAAGGCAGGTTACCACAAAAATGGCGTTACAGAGAGTACACCCCTTTATAGATTAAATAGTGGTTGGCACCCTCCAATTACTTGGAACTTTGTAACCCTGCAGTTGAAGCAGTTTGACATTACATGTTAGTAATCAGCATTAAAAAAGCAATAAAAAAGGTTGCCTTGGTAGTATCCGCTAATCCCTACCATTTTCTGAGAAATCACATGTTTACTTAGAAAGCAGAATGGTTGCCTGGGAAGTAGGCAACCTGTATCACTGTCATTCATGTTATGTGAACTGATACCCTTGCTAATGTGCCTGTCCTATGGCAACAGGTTTTTAAGATTGTGGGCAGATAAGAAATTACTGCGGACAAGTGCCCCATTACATTGATTCCTGTTTTTGTACCAATTGGTGACGAGCATTGTGTTTGTAGTATACACAGTAGACAGTTCTTCACAACGTGTGTGATAGAGTGGGCTAATGAGGAATTGACGGACATGCATCTCACGTATGGCCAACTCACCGCGCTAAGTACAGCGCATCCATGTACTTTTAGGTTTCAAGAAAATCTATAAGTGAACTCTTGCTCAGTGTCATTTCAGTTAGAGATAAATGACGGCACAAATTATTATAAAATAAAATGTAAAATACATTTTTCACATTCCAATGTATTATACAAATTTTAATCAGTTGTACAATTGATAATGTTTAGGGTTATATTTTAGACATAAAAAATTGCCCACAAGTATTTTATGATTTTAGGATGGTGTTGTTTTAGTAAACTGTATTTTATGAGTTGACAGCACAGCCGTGAACACGGGACACAGCTGGGGCCTGTTGGAGTATTAGAGTCAGCAGTGACGAAACCCTAAATGCAGCACGAAACTGCATTTCTCGCTGTTAGTTTGGTGCAATGATGACCAACAAATTCCTTCTTCACGCAAGCTGCTATTCCGTCAGTAATAAGGTAAACAACACTCACATCCAGCCAGTTTAGAGTAACACACACACTTCAGCACCCTCGTACATACGCAACAACACCACTCATCTTTATTATAGTTTGTACTTACAAGAAAACGTATCAGTCAGTTGAATGCATTGTCCCTTACTATATATGTTAATAGGTTCCATTGTTATTAAACGTAACAAAAAAAATTACAAATAAGTAGTCACAAATATTGTAAACATTATTTCTGACTTACAGTATACAATATTATAGACTACTTCTCTTAAAAAAAAAAAGTAATGGAAAAAATGGTAAAAACATACCAAACTTTGTTTATACATAATCTTACATAATTTGCAAAAAAAAAATAATTTAAGCAATTATATTTAGACCAGAGGCATCTGAACATATATTACAGTTATAACAGAAAAATATTTAATATATTTTATGTAGGCCTATACAATGCAATCATAAAAAAACTGCTCTTACTACTTTTAAATATACGTAAGCTAAGTATCCCTACACCCTTCGCAACACGTGATATAGAGGAGGTCTAATGCAACGGCACGACTTCTGTTCTTTTATTTTATTTTAATATAATACATTTTATTTATGCCCTCCTAGATACCAAACTTTAATCCTACTCCATCCTAACAGTCACCAAACTGGACTGATTTTTAAGACCGGTCATATCATTGTTATGTATGTCAAACTTCAGTGTAATTTTCAGCATTGATTTTGTAATAACATTATTGTAACTTTCAGTATTTGTGTAGTTCTTTTGTAATTATTGGCAATGGGAGTAGTTTAATGTTGTACTTTATCCCTTCAATAACTTTTGCCATTTTCAACAAACCAATTCTAATTCAGGATCCTTATTTACAAATTATTTTAAGACACTCATTAGGAGTATTCAGTAATTAGTATCACAAAAAAAAATAACAACAGCAAGACTTTGAGAACGGGCTGACGCAAAGTGGTCCCACCCAGAGTGGTCTGCCGTGGTGGCGTGAAAGAGTATTTGCATGCCATAGCTAATGCCAAGTTCAGGGATGCCATGCCTGATAGTTACACACTCAGCAAGCACTACCCTGGCTGTTCAGACATAATCACTGAAGACTTCACGACATTGGCAGCTCCATTTACTTTAGTCCTTCACTCTCTCTTTCTATACTATTTGACATAATCCAACCGTACTGAAGAATCTACACCTTTGTCCAGCACTGGTGTCAGAAGATGACATGGTCCACACCACTCCATCTCCTACACTTCTTTTTCCGCTGTATCCGCTAAGAGATGAGGATATCTTTTTCACTGACATCGGGGGAGATGTTACGATTCAGTAAGGGCAGACAAGCTTAGCAAACTGCGGCAATGCATCGGTAACCAGGCCAGGCGAAGAATCCAAAGCATATTACAACAATAATAGTTTATTAAACATAGCACAGAAGCACCAGTGGATTTCCCCTCCTGGCCGCAAGGTATTTGCGACAATTATGCCACCAGAAACTATTTAATACTTGGCAACACTCTGTCTGTCCGTTCATCCGTCCGTCCGCCTGTATGTCTGTCTACGGTGATGGTATCATTTAGGATAATCTTATATTATAATGGATTAAGACATCCCTTGCCAATAGCATACATTTACTGTAACTCCTAATATTTGTATTAAATATCTGTTCTGTCTTCATTACTTCCATTTAAATAGCAACACCCTTCCCTAGCCACAAGTATGAAATATAAAATCACAACAAAATGCACAGCCTGCAAAGTTATGGCTCTGGATATGGAGTAGTCATACAGAAAATGGAATGTCTTTAAACAACCCTGAAGATGTCAAGACTGAGTCCCTGCCTGGACTGTCTGCCAAGGCCTGGCTTGGACAGTTGGCTAAGCACTTAAAGTAGTTATTTTAGAAATTAATTAAAAGTTTTATTTTGTTGAATTTGATTTGTAATTTAAATGAGCGCTCTGGGATAGGGAAACCTTGTACATAAGATACCCATAAATTTATCTGTGGAGCTGCCTGACAAACAAGAATTATGTGGTTTAAAAATTCTAGTATCAATGTGTCATAATTTATCAGAAACCTTAAATTCTCTCTAAAGGGTAAGTAAAAGAAATTTTACGTGTATTATCGGGCTGGAGTAGAGACATGCGGTGACAAAACATAGCAACATGCAACAACAATGATACCATTTAAATATTAATTAGCTTTCGAAACTACACAAATCAGACAGTCATACACTGATTCGAAGGGGACATTTATTACTGTGGTAAAAAATATCAGACAAATCAACATCACACACAAATGAAAAGCTGTAATTACCAAAAATAATAATAATTTTCATTTAGATTTTTTACTGATTAAGAATATGATTCAGATATTAACATTTCTCAGAGTATTACAACTTTAGTATGTGTAATATATGTGTATATATATGAGTAATATATGTGTATATATATATGCATGTGTGTGTATGTATATGTATGTATATATATATCTATCTCTCTATCTATCTATCTCTATATATCTCTATCTCTCTCACACACACTCTCTTATGCACACACACCCACTCACTCACACACACACACTCACTCACACACACACACACTCTCTCACACACACTTTCTCTCTCTCTTTTTCTCTAAAGCTATAATTTCCAAAGCCAGCATTTTGTAAAGATTTAATTATTACAGTAAAAAAGTGTTCATTAAGCAAGTTCTTATTAAACTGAGTAACTGGATTAAGTAAAACTCCATCACGACTAGCGGGTACAGCGCGGACTCTATCAAAGGACCTCTGGGTTAGGCCTTTTTAAAGAAAAATTCATATGTGCATTTTCTTCTGGAGGAATCAATTAAAGACTTTCAATTAGCAAGAAATTTAGGTGGATTATTTGGTCATTCCCTTTGATACAGGCTTATTCTTGGAAGTTTCCTGGTCATGGAGTCCCAAGCGTCCATCGGCCAAATCTTGAAGTCTTGCAGATCACACAAAAAATGTTTAATGTGGCGCTTTTAGGCCTCTTCAATAGCCTGCGTATATTTACTAAACTTGCGATGGCTTGCCTCCATCGTCTCGACTTACGATAGGCGGTCTTATAAATGATTTAAATAAATTTTACACGAGAAAGTTTTACATGACTGACCGCAATCATGTTTAAAGAGAGAGTTCCTGGGCTTGCTAAAGTGCAACCCTTTCCTGCTTAATAAAATCATAGATTTAATAATTTCCTGATAAGTAAATCTTATCTACTATAAGTTAACATTAGTGATCTCTTAGGACCTAACTTATCAGTATACAATAACCTGGTTTGACAAGGAGAAATCAACTGAAATAAAATCCAGTAATTACATAAATCTGTAACATTAAAACATTAAATTACTTAAAATTCAGAAAATTAATGACAGATAATCAAAATATATTTGTGATAAAATTTCTACCGTCATTTAGAATGTAAACAAACAAGAAATATTAAACTGACAAATGTAACCATTGAAATTAACTCATCATATTTACCAATTTAAATGTCAATGTGAAATGTAAACAAAGGACAAAATTTTGTTTACATCTCCACACCCTAGCCTGGATAATCGGTCAAGCCACAGCATGGCACTACCTCAAGCATCAACTCCATTCCATCAAGTGACGATGTGAAGTGAAAAAAACTGCCCCAGACTACACATATGAGGAGTATGTCTGTGATCCAGATGAGGTGGCAGTCTGGGGTGAACATGGCGATGATTACTTCATGAAACAGAAGGAATTATCATATGAGGGGTGGAAAACAAAGGAGAGCCACAAAGGCTGTCCGGGTCAATGTGCCACAGGTACTGAAAGATCTCTTTGTGAATGACCCCAATCCCAAACCAGATTTGTTTTTAGCAATCCTCATAGCATGCGTAGTTTCCAAAAAGAACCAGGCCTCTTATTAAGGACTTTTTCAGGAAATAAGGACGGCCTTGTGCTGTAAGTACATGCGAGACGGTTTATGGAACTGTGCCCCTGCTAACTATGCTATGGCATTGTTTCAAGGATAATGACCAGTAAGGCAGCTTCTACATGTTTATTTATAACTGTTGCCATTCCAGTACCGCATTTTGTTTGAACAGTCACAATAGTGAATTTTCCTGGAAAATCAATAACACCTTTATTGATGACATTAAGAAAAGTTACCATATATAATACTATCAGGCAAAGTATTTTTTCCAGATACACTTTAATTTTAAAATTATCACACTCTCAAAGTGTAAAATTTTTCATTCCATTTGTAAACAATTACAACTGTTTCCTATCAGCTAACGTGTGTGTGATATCATTGTACATGTTTTGGTTTTACTGTCTTAGCATCAGCATGCAAACGTTTTGTCAGTCAGTTGCAGTTGATTACAGAGAAACTTCGAAATAGGAAAGAAATTTTTTTTGGAAATGTATGTTTCTTGAAAAAATTACTGGTACTTTTAACCTGTGTTGTGATAATATGCAGTGTGTTGTTGTCTTTTTGGGTTAGAAAAAAGTAATCACTGTGGCCAACAACTGAATACAGTNGGGGGGGGGGGGACAGAACACGTGTC
Source organism: Clitarchus hookeri (assembly GCA_002778355.1). NCBI lineage: Eukaryota > Metazoa > Arthropoda > Insecta > Phasmatodea > Phasmatidae > Clitarchus > Clitarchus hookeri. The sequence goes on along the minus strand of NQII01000917.1, from coordinate 408,716 downwards.
CCACCCTTCACCGCCAGACAACCAGAAAATACACAAGATAAATCGAAATATTTCGGAAAATAAAACAAAAGGTTTTTTTTCTATACTATGCAGTTTTAAAATTTACAGGGACAATTTCATATACTAGTTGCACATATGTTGAATAGTCCTAGTGTTGTAAAATGCAATACTTTACAATGCCAAAGAAACACTAGTAAGAACAAAACAAGAAGCATGGCACGGCTCGGGATGTTTGCACCCAAGGTTGGTAAACAAAAACATAGTTAGGTAGTTTCTGAAGTTATTTAGCTTGGGTTGCACCGACTATGCAATCATTCTGCGCAAGCATAACCATGACATCCGTGTCCCGCTCCTAATACTGTAGAGTGTAGATCATAGTTCTCATTGTAGTGTAGTTCAAATTTCTCTGCCAGGAGCAGCACAGTCTGTAAACGTTAGAGGTTGCCATTCCTATTACAACCAGCTGCTAATGTCATCCTCAACGTTATATTGTTTGCTGTGAAGTTGAAGTACTACAATTCGTTGGTTTGTGCAAAGTTGCAGAGTTTTTATGTATGCACTATGGGTGGAGGGAAGAACAGGCAACTAGGTCTAGACTCTCTCTTTTCAAAGAAACTAAGTTGTATTCTATTAATTATACTACAAGCTGCATGCTATAACTGACACACTATAAACTATCATTTTTAAATGCTACGCAATATTTCTGTAGTGCGCAACTAGTTTTTTGTGTACGCAGCGATAAATTTACTTGAAGAGTACAGGGTGTGTATAAAAGAATACCCCAACTTCGAAGGTCTATAATATCAAAACCAAACACCCTACAACCTTGATTGACCAATAAAATGAACCGTGGAACTGTGAAGTTTGCTTACCATACACTCATAAATGTTTAATGTGATCACCATGAGCAGCCCGAACGACATCTACGCGATAATAAAACTTGTTCCACGCTCTTGTCAGTATGTCCGGTGTTACGGTTTGGATGGCGTTCGTAAATCTCATAAGTCTATCTTTCCAAACATACTAAAAATGATTGATACAAGATTTATATCAGTATATAAATATGAATACACGTACCTTTGCATATACAGTGTCCCAGAATGCGCGCATAAGAACCACACCACGTGAATCTCGAGCGAAAATGGTGATGAAAATGTTAGTAGCAAAATGTTTTATGAAGACATCAGTCGTGCACAATGTGGCAACACAAAACTGAGTTAGTCCCCTCTTGCGCTCCACTGATATCGTAATACCACTAGCCTGGCCATCATATTTTGGGTGCAGGTTGAAATCCCATCTAGTCCTAACATTTGTTCCAACGTGTAGTTTACATAACATGTTGGTCATCATACAAATGAGGGGACTAACTGCGTACTACGTTGCCACATTGTGCACGCAAAATGTGATTGTGCGACATTTTTGTCTCCAATTTCGCTCAGGATTCATATATTGTGTTCTTCTGCGCACATTCTGGGGCATTCTGTATATTTATTAAGAAACCAAATAGGAAAAACCATTGACTTTAATAACAATTTACAAAAACTGTAACTTTCATAATTTTCAATAGGATTTGAGTGTTAATTATAGAGTTTAAAATGATAAAAAATTATAACTTAAATGTTTACGTTAGCCTAGGAAAAGCAGTATATATGTCTAAATCATATATTGTACCGTAATTATGAAAAACTTCAGACAGTGCAGAAAACAGACATGTACATTCACTAACATAGATAAAGTTAATATACATTTACAGATAAGAGTGTTATTATTTAATATTTCTTAATATATGTCTACACAAATTAAGTTAACTTCAATACTAATTTATTCTAATTAAGATTGTTATATGGAAACTTACAGTGAAACCCAAAATGTAACTATACATGTTATCAAGGAATGCAAAATGGCATAGTAGCATGTAATTAACACCAGCAACATTGGACAAAGAAGACTCTGTTTAAGGTTGTGACTAATGCTATATGCTAATGTGGTGTCATACCTGCTTCAGTTTTGTTTGCATTTGTTTATTCATCATCTCTTGGTTGTGGAATATTCCAAGCTTCTGAGATGAAATGCTTGTGAGAAGACATGAGCGTGCACTCAGCCAGTGGCCCAATGTGGTAGTTTGTTTCACAAAACTATCCACACGTTCTTTTGACCAGTTGTATACATACACCACAATCTGTACATTGCAACCAACATGATAGTTATAAACAGAAGAAAGATGTTTAAATGAATATTAATAAAACTAAAATAATACTGAAAAGCAAGTTAATATGCGACAATACAAGGAATTTCAGTTACAACACAAAATAAAGTGAAACTCACCAATATGACAAAATTTTTCCCTCAGAATATGTTAAATTTATTTAAAAATTCATGTTTTAGACATTTCTGTTGAAAATTAACAAACTAAACTGCTCAAACAAAGTTTTGCATCAGAGATTTATTGTACCACAAATACCATATCATAACATTTCCCCTTTATGCAAGCATGTTGAAAATGCATGTTTTACAAAACACAAATATTGCAAAAAGTTTCATTTTGTATCATAACAATATACAAAATGCACTAGCTGTTTGTTTGGGAAACACAGCTGTTCTCTTCACTTTAATTGTCACTCTCCTCATGGATCAATACCGTGTGTGATTTCCTCGAGAACTCACAAGATCCCTGACATGCAGAGGCCGACTGAGAATGAGGTTATCCAGTTGCTCTTGAGGCAAGTTGTCCCATTCTGTCTGTTCAGCCAATATCAGATCCTGTACATTGTTAGGTTGTCAATGGCATGCTTGAATGGCAGTTTTAAGAAGGTCTCAGGCATGCCCTAAGCAGTTCATGTCTGGACTTACTGCTGGCCAATTCATTATTTGAATACCAGCTTGCTGACAGTACTAACCAATGACTCTTGCATGGTGTGTGCGGACATTATCATCCTCTAGAAGAAACATTTCACCAAATGCCTGTTGGTAAGGGTGCACAGCCAGCAGTCTGACGGACATCTTTGATGTACCGCCGAGCTGTCATTGTGCTCTCAATACGAACTACAGGTGTTCAACTTCCAAGCACGATTCCTGCCCAGATCAGGATTCCTCCACCTCTGTATGCATAGACTTCTTGCACAGCACAATGCCTTGCCTGTGCACCTCATTTTTCCCACACACTCTATCTTCTGGAATTTGGCCTAAAACAAATCCTCATCTTATCAGCGAACAGAACATGGAACTATTCTTCAGCTGTCCACTATTGATGATCCTGTACCCATTGCAAGCGGTTCTGCCAATGTTATCTCTTGTGATAGGGGCATCTCCTGGGTCTCCTAGCACGTAGGCTGCCCTATTGAAGACGATTGCGCATGGTCTGGTCAGAGATTTATACACCCGAGGCCTTGAATTAGCAAAATAGCTGCAGTCAGAATCCTGTGTGGCAGGAAAGTTGTGCACGACATGCAGGAATTTAGTCTGTACATCCTTCAACCAATGTTACATCACCTGCCAGTCAATAAATGCAAACAGTCTATGGGTGTAATCTGTACAGCACTGGGTGAGCGGTATTGACTGCACGTGCAGACCAGCTGTTGGAGGGAAGTGGCAAGATGTCTGCCCTCCCCTCAGACCAGGGCAAGCAAGACTTCTAATAATAAGTTAACGCTTCAATAACAAAGCCTTTGGGAATTTCATAAAATATATTTCAAGTGTATATTTAAATTTTTAAACTGCAATTGGTCAAAATCACAGATGCCAAGTATGCGGATAATGCAGACTTACTATGAGATTATTATGATTTGCCTCAACAAGCATACATCAATGTCAATAATTACAATGATGCAAATTTTGCAAGATCTGTCCAGACATGTAGCTTTTACAGACTGATTTCAATCCATTCTGGTTTCAGGAATTCTGTAAAGTATTCCTGTATTTAATATTAAGGTTTGAATTTGAATATTAAATCTAAGCAGTATGTTATAAAGTGATAAAAATAAACACAAGATGGCAAGGGATACCCTCACCATAAGCCACACTGCCTTCACAATCACAAATAATTGGAAACATGATGCACTCTATTGAGTGCTTTTTGTCTGTATGCACTTGATGACTTTATCTTATGAACACATTATAACTGTTATAATTAATTTGTGTTCACTCTGCAGCTAGGTATAAACTACTGATCTATGGCTTTGCTAGAATAGGGGAGGTAGTAAACAATAAATAGAAGAGTTGTGTTCAAGCAAAAGGATGACAAATTTACAATCAAAGAAATAGCAAGAAATTAAGGCAATGGAAATGGGCTTTGCACTTGCTAAAAGTTACACATAGCACTGTGCTTTGGCTCTTTTTGCCAACAAGGGATGATTCTACGAGGTTTGTTAAAAATAAAAGTGACCTTTTTTTATTTTTCTCGATAAATATTTATTTACTCATTAATATCTATTTTGTCCTCTTCAAAGTAATCCCCCTCAGATATAATGCATTTGTGACAGTACTTTTTCGAATCCTCGAAGCACTTCTGATATGCAATTTTTGGCATGGCCTTGAGCTCTCCCAGCGATGCTGTCTTAATCTCCTCAATCGTGGCAAACCTCCGTCCTTTCATGGGTCTCTTCAGTTTTGGGAACAGGAAAAAGTCGCAGGGGGCCAAGTCCGGTGAATACGGTGGCTGAGGCATGATTACGGTGTTGTTTTTGGCCAAAAAATCACGAACAAGCAACGATGTGTGAGCAGGTGCAATATCGTGATGCAAAAGCCATGAATTGTTTTGCCACAAATCCGGACGTTTTCTTCATGTTGCTTCACGTAAATGGCGCATAACTTACAAGGTAATATTCCTTATTGACCGTACAACCTTTTGGCAAGAACTCACTATGAACCATGCCATTGTAATCAAAGAAAACAGTGAGCAAAACCTTCACATTTGACCGAACTTGGTGTGCTTTTTTTTGGTCTTGGCTCTTTTGGCTGCTTCCATTGGGATGATTGGGCTTTGGTTTCGACGTCAAAACCATAAACCCATGTTTCGTCACCAGTTATGACCCTTTTGAGCAAATCTGGATCGTTGTTGACGTCATTCAACGGCTCCTGAGCGATGCTCATGCAACGGTTCTTTTAATCAAAATTTAGCAATTTTGGAACAAACTTCGCTGCCACACGTTTCATGCCCAAAACATCCGAAAAAATTGCATGGCATGAGCCAACCGATACGCCGACATCCTCAGCAACTTCTCTAATAGTGATTCAACGATTCTCCATAACAATTTTCTTCACTGCTTCAACGTTTTCATCGGTTGTTGAAGTGCTGGGGCAACCAGGGCGGGCATCGTCATTAACATCTTCTCGGCCTTCTGTGAAGAGCTTGTACCACTTATAAACATTTTTTTTTGCTCAAAGCAGACTCGCCAAATGCCACAGTCAACATTTTAAGTGCTTCGGAGCACTTCATTTCATTTTTCACACAAAATTTAATACAGATTCTTTGATCCATTTTTTTCGATATAAAAAAATTGCCAAGCACACCAAAACACTTCTAACCTTTATATCTGTCAAAAACAAACTAAAAATGCAAAATGGCTGATAATGACAACATATTTTGGGGACATATGTACCAAAAAAAAACAAAAAAAAAAATCCATAATTGAATTTACATCGCCCACAAACTTTGGAAAGTCACCTTTTTTTTTTTTTTTACAACCCATCTATATGGCATTCTAGGGTATCATTTTTTCAGAATAAATTTATATTTAATTATATAAAGTTGTTATTTTAGCACCAGAGACAATTAAACACAGACTTCATGTGAAAAATTGCACACTTTGACATGTAGGGGTCAGGGGTAGATCAAAATCAGTCCAAATTTTACAAACCCTCTATTAGGACCATCTCTCACTAACAACCATATTCCTGGAAATCATGTGGGGTTGTATCAACTGTATATTTTCAGTCTCCATTCTCTGTGCTGATTAGTGATGGATTAAAATTATTTTTCTCAATCACCAGAGAATAATGCACTCGTGAATAATACACTCGTTAGCAAAAAAAAATTGACTTTCATGAAAAAATCATGCAAGTACAATGAATGATGCCACACAATATTGTCATACCCCGACATGCATTCCATTTGCGTGTAATGATTGCATGGATGTGCCACTAGGGGGCATAGATGTCCCTCTTATTCATAGCTGCAAAACACTGAATAAGGCATTAGTATCAATGTGAGCCACAGAGTCAAGTTCAGTGAATACGCAGCATGCCTCGACAGCACATTCGACAAGCCTACAAGAGGCAGGTTGGACTTTTTGGCACATTGCTCGCCACTTGAACCATTTTGCATACACTGTGAGTCAGTGTAGGACACAGTGGGAAAAGGAGGATATGCGTACCTGTCGAGAAGGCTCAGGTCTACTCCGGTGGACCACCAGCAAGGAAGACAGTTTCATCATGCAACAAGCTGTAAGCACTCCACAGGCATCACTGTGCACCATCAAGTGACATGTCACAGTAACCAGGGATATGTCTGTGTCCACCAGTACCATATCCAGGCAGCTAACAGAGCAGAATCATTGTTGTGGCATTCCTTACTACATCAACCCTTCATGATGACCTGAACATCACCAAGCATGTGTGACCTTCTGCCGAGAACGGACAGCATGACAGCTGTAGATTGGTGACACGTGATATTCAGTGATGAATCACGGTTCTGTCTGGGTAGAGATGACCGCCAAATTTGAATCTAAAGACGTCCTGGTCAGCATTGTGATTTATGCTTCATTGTAGAGTGGCACACTGCCCCAATGAGAGGTGTCATGGGGTAGGATGCTATTTCCTACAATTCCTGCACCCTACTGGTAGTAATTGAAGGAATCCTGATGGCATGGCAATGCATCCAGGAAATTCTGCAACCATGTGCACTAACCTTCCTGGTGCAGCTTTACAACTCCATTTTTCAACAGGATAATGCCTGGCCTCACACAGCACGGGTATCTCTGGTGTACCTTCGTGTTGTCAACATACTCCTTGGCCAGCAAGGTCCCCAGACCTATCGCCCATCGAAAGCATTTGGGACCATATTGGATAATAACTTCAGCCAGTGGCAACTATGATGGATTTGGAGGGCCAGTTGCACCAGCTGTGGCAGGATCTTCCTCAGGAGAACATCCTATGTCTGTATGCCCCCATGCTCGACCGTATTGCTGCTACTAAGCTACTAAGCGCATCCTGCAAGTGTTGGTGCCCTGCAGTACATGCTTGGTGTGGTACAATATTTTAATGTTTTCTGTATACATACTACCAAGTTCTGTGCCTATACCTACTTATGTGCCACTACAATGGCACCTTCAAAGCAATACATTTTTTTGCGAAAGAGTGTGGTTTATTCTAATTTTAATAATCATTCAGTGAACACTGGTAATGTGTGCAAGTGCTACTGCCAGATGTCGCGTTGCACTGCCTATTTTTGGCCTATTTTGCAGGCCCATTTTTTGGTCAACTTGGCTTCTGGGCAAGTAACTTAATTTCAAAAACACAGGGAACCCACAAAGAAGGTGTACAACATTGCATAAAATGAAGTTTACACTATAAATTATATTGTAAAAATAATTTTCTATACCAATAATTAATCTTGCCATCACCAGCTCTTATAATAGCACAGTTTCATGGTATATAAAAATTCTTAAAAAGAAGTCTGTACATTAAAAATGGACAAGAAAAATCTTAGAGATGTTAAATGGTGACACGTGACAGCCTAGAGAATGGGACATCATGTCAAGATTGAGGGGAGGGGGGGTTTAATTCTGTGGTGCAGGTTGGGGGCGGACTTACTGCAATGGCGTCTGTAGTATGACCCGTTGGTCTCGCATTGATGTCTTATATAATGTAAGGCACGTTGACGCCTACTTGGTACAAAATCTGTGAGTGCGAGGTGATGCCTCCGGGCGTTGGACACACGGGTTTGGGCTTGCTTACCACTGGTGTCGCTCCCTTTTGGCAGATGCTGACCAAGGCTGGAAGACTTTGGCTCCGGCTGGAGTGGATGGCTGGGGAAGATGGCTCGACTGTCGCCTGTTGGTGATCTGTGTGTCGGCCAGCTGGCGGGCACGTGTTCGGCTTGTACTGGTGCCTTGCTGGTCTCCTCCAGGTCGAACGGGACCACTCCCAAGGTGAGAGTGTATCCCATGCAGAGTAGTTTGATGGTGGGGTGAGCAGCTCCGGGAACCCTAACCGGGAGGCCAAATAGGTTGGTAAGGAGGGTAATGAAGTGAGGCTCCACTAATTTTCGGGCGGCTTGTGCTCTCTCCCGTGGGGACTTGTGGCTGAGGGCTGGTGTACATTGATTACTTAGAGTGTGGCGAGATGCAAGGATGGCAGCTGTCCTCCAGGCATTCCTCCTGCTCCCTCGTCAGTGAGTGAATGTCATGGACAGGAATGGTGCTAATGTACATCCTGTAGAGTGTGGCAGGCAACAAACTCCTAGTTAATGTATACTCCAGAAGTACCTGGGTCAAGCCTTGTCAGGCCTGGAAACCCCTCTGCTGAGTTTATACGCTCTGGAGGGAATGGGTTAGCTGACTTAGTTGGCCCAGATGCTTCGTCGTGCCTCTTTCTAGTGGTTGGGGCTCTACCATACTTGTGCACCAGGCACCTTTACGTATCGGGTCCACAGTATGGGTGGCCGTTGAGCTTGTTCTGTGTGTGACGAATATGCAGTCCTGGTTAGGGGCTGCCCACAGTCCTAATCTACATCGGAAACTGTTTACAATTCGCAGTCCCCTGCAGCTCCCTTCGAGAGTGTTGCTTACCAAGTTGGGGAAAAGACACATGTTCACTAAAGAGCAAGAAAAGACAGAAGTTAGCTAGACTACGTGTTTTATTCCCTTAAGAACAGAAACATAGTGACCCGTACTATCTCCTACCTCTACACACACTTGATGTTTAACGGACTTTGTACAAGAGCAAGACAGGTGAAGGTGCCTGTCGGCTTAAGGAGCCTGGCTTGAAGAGTGGACGAGAGCTGACAATTAAGTAGTTGTGAAAACAACTAAACCCTAATTGTGACTTGTAGTCCTGAAGGGACCCGGGGACACCACACATGGTGTGCATGTCGGGTGTGGTGAATCTTGACAGCAAGTGTCAGGGGGTAGTGACGATTCTTTGGCTGCTTAGTAGGGAAGGCGTCGTTGGCTGAAGAACTAGTTGAAGACCGGTAGGTCTTGGAAAGTCCTCAGGAGGACTGTGACTGTGCAGTAGAAAGCCTTAGCATGACTTGTGCTAAGGCGAGCTACATGGATGGACAACTGGTGTATCTGCCGGGCGCATGGCGTTACATTCCCCTCAGCTGGAGGGTTCCTGTGTGCCTCGTTTGCTTTTGGTAATCTTCGGTCATCACCCCTTCGGGTTCGGGCCGGGCGGCTCTGCTGCTTCCATCTCTTGGCGGGGTGGCAATAGGGTAGTTTGGACATGGTTGCGGGCAGTATCCACCTCTCGCTTAAAGTTAAACTCTTGTATGCTTGCAGCTGCTTCCCAATGTTTTTAGAAGTGTCGGGGACGATGACATGACTTCCTATCATTACGTGGGTGCTGGCCTTGGTGGCGGCCAGTAATGATGCATAGTCGATAATAATAATGAGTAGGAAGTGTCATGCATAAGTGGTATTACATAATAATTTACACATCAATGGGTCATAGAATTACA
>NQII01000917.1:386907-398963 GCA_002778355.1 Clitarchus hookeri | reverse complement strand
AAATGCGTTGGTGTTGGCAATTGAAATTACACCAACACTAATTGTGTTTTATTCCAATAAGGGCATAGGATAAATTATTTTTAACACGCAACTGTGAATAAATGCTGCTGAGCATGTGGGGCACACAGTAGTGTTTGAAGAAAAGTATTTCTTTATAGTAAAATTGTAGACGCCCTCACAGATGAGTCTAAATGCCAGGTTCAAGGCACTGCCAGCACCAAGGTACACAGTTCAAGGGTAGGCTTACCCTAAATCCCTTTATCTAATTTTGATGGTGACCCCAGGCAACGGCATAATTTTTCTAACTTGTTTGCCACTCTTGTGTCGCATAACAGTGATGTGTCTCCTGTTGAGAAACTAGCTTATTTGAAGGGTGCACTTAGTGGGGAGCCTCTTGGTATGATCCCTTCTCTACCCATGTCTGAGGCTAATTACGAGGTTACTTGGAAATTGCTTGTGTAGCATTACGAGAACAAGCAACTTCTTGTTATGTACATGTGGAAACATTACTTCAGGCCTTCAGATTCCTCTAAGACACCTACCTCGTTGCGTCGACTGTTGAGTGTCATCACTAAGAATGTGTCTGCACTTTAAGGACCTTGATGTCCCAGTAGAAAAGTTTAACTTGGTGTTGTTACCAATAATGTGCATGTGTTTTAGCTACTCAGCTTCAAACACAGTGGGAGCTCACATTTGGTCATGAGTTACCCACCCTGTCTGAATTCATCTCGTTCCTTGAGAAGCACTGTCACGCCCAGGAGACAGTGTGTGCAGCAGCCACCAAGACCTTTGGGGCACACCCTATGATGCCCAAACCCACACCTGCAGTGCCCATGTGGAGACAGCCTCGTAACCAGTCCAGCAACCAGTCATTGGAGTGCTTGGTGAGTTCTACCCAAGTAGAGTGTGGTTTGTGTAAAGGTGCTCACAAGCTTTACAAGTACTCTGAGTTTGGTAGTCGTAACCCTAAGCAGAGGTTCTAGGTTTCTAAGGATCCACAAATTATGTCTGAATTGTCTCTTGCCTTCACACCACTCCAAAGGCTGTCCATCATCCTCGTTGTGTCATCAATGTGGTGCTCGCCACCACAAATTGCTACATTTTGACTCCAAGGAGGCTGAGGAGGACAACTCATCATCGCAGCTGATGTTAAGCAAATGTATAGGCAGATTGCAGTATGTCCTAGCCATCAGGATCTTCAGCATATTATTTGGCGCTTTGATGACAGTGGATTGGTGGAGGATTATTGTTTAAAGACAGTGGGTGACCAATGGTGTCTCCTCCGCTCCAATAGCACTTCGCACCTTGCAACAGCTGGCTGAGGATGAGATGGAGAGATTTCCTGTTGCTGCAAATGTGCTGAAGTCAGACATATATGTTGATGACGTGGTCACTGGTTCTAATTCGGTTGATTCTGCTTTGTCCCTGCAAAGGGAGTTGATTTCATTGCTCGCTGTTGGTGGTTTTAAATTGCAAAAGTTTGTCAGGAACCATCCTTCCTTACTTGACTGGCTCCCAGTGGAAGAGGTCTCAGAAGCCCTGTCATTGGATCAAGACAGTCATATTGTAAAGGTGTTAGGGCTGCAATGGAATCCCACCGTTGATTGCTTCTCATACAAGATACAGCCTAGTTGCAAAGAGACCACCAAGAGAAACATCTGGTCAGAAGTGGCAAGGATTTTTGATCCTCTAGGGTGGCTCTCTTCTCTCACCATGTTTTTGAAATACCTCATCCAGACTCTCTGGCTGGAGAAATTTGATTAGGATTCTAAGCCTCCAGGCAATAATGTTGAGAAGTGGAGCCAGTTCAACAATGATCTACCACTACTAGCATCAGTTGTTGTCGCCAGACAAGTAATTGGCCCTGCAGGTTCCTCGTACAAAATGCATGGCTTCTCTGATAGCCTAGAGATTGGGTCACCACACATATAGTGACTGGCAAATCAAAGGTTGCTCCAGTCAAGTCTCAGTCCATCCCACAGTTGGAGCTTTGTAGGGCTTTGTTGTTACCTCATCTACTTCATCATGTGGTAGAGTTGTTCACCCCTGCCATCATGTTTATTCTACAACTTGGCCTCTTGTGTGAAACATTTTTGTATGCTGATAATATTTTCAAACAAACAACAGTTCAATTTCATAACTCCAACCAGACAAAACTCAGACTTTGGACACTAACATGGTGGTTGTTTTTACAGTGGTAAAGAGGATTCTTTAATGCTGCATCATGTGCATGAGCGATGTACAGACTTTGAAGCAAACACAGCGCATATTTCTGTAACATCTTACTTTGGACAGGTACTCATTTCATGGTCGTTTTCATAAAAAGAATTACTCCAAATAACTTTACTGTCATTAATTTATGTATTTTAAAGATGTTATTAGTCATTTGTTCAAAGTTATATGTACATTGCATGTAAATGTTGACCTTTCTATTTAAGTATTTTATGTTTTATATAATTACATCAATTTGTTTTTAAGTAAAAAATAAAAAAGAATTATGACAGTTATTTTATTTTTAACAATTTTTGAATATGAAAGTAGTTTTGAAAACTTGGCTATAAAGTACTCACACATAAAATAAGCCTTGTGGAACGTTTGCTGCCTGAGCCTTTTTCCTTAAGTATCACATGATGAACATCACTTAAAGTAAAACTAAGACATATTCCCAGTATTTTACAACATCAAAAATGGAATTTTTTTTCAAACTGTCAAAACTCACAAAGAATTACTATAAAATAAATTAATATGGAAGCAAAGTGCACAACATGAAGAATGAAATCAACATCCATATAAATATACTGAAATGAAGAAAGAGAAAAATTGAGTAACCTGTTGGCTGGTGAGAAGTGCCAGGCACAGTCTCTGGCGTGGTACGAACTGAACTGGGTTTGATGTCAACTCAATCAGTGGTGGAAACTTCTGTAATGTCTTTTGAGCTGGAAAATACACAGAAAAAATTACATGTATCATAGTGAATTTATTACACATATAAACATTAAAGTAATACCTTGCAAAGAAAATAATGATCAGTAACACCTCATATCTAGTGTTGATTACTTTTTTCATACTCATGATAGTTTAGTTTTACAGACATTGACATCATAAGCCAACATTAAGTAACATTATTTAGGTACATGATATGGGCTCTGGATGCCTTGAAAGTAAATATTAAGGATCTCAAAATAAATTAAGTATTTATTCATAATGGAAAAACTACACAAATTTTTTTCAACATGCAATTATTAATAAAAATGACTTTTGTTGCAGGATGTAGCAATTAACTTTTAATGACAATCTGCTGATTACACTGTATGTCATGATGACTGGTAAAAAAAATATAGAAACATATAGTTAACAATCTGATTTGTACATTGTTACTCATTTCAAACACCAAATTTTCATGAAAAGAGATCCAGTCAATTAGTATTTCAAATCATGTTATCTCATATCCATTTTCATGATATGATGGTTTAAACTGCCATGCATTTTTGGGGCCTGCCCATGAATCACTGATATTCAGCACCGAACTACACTAATTCTGACTGGCCCAGTTAAATACTAAAATGTCTTCTTACAAATACATGCAGCCAATAACCAATAAAATACTGCAGGTGTACCGGTAGGATATTCAAGTCTAGTCTGCATGGAACACTTTTAGCAAAAATTAGGTGTCCCTATCTATAGTTAATTGTAAATGCAGAGTATAAAAAATTTTATATTTAAAGATAAAGGTACTTTAATTAGCCTGCATGTCACAATCCATTACATTTCCTTCAAGAATTAAACATCTTTGCAACTAAACACAATTATTTTCAGGTATATTACCCAAGTATCTGATCCACTGTAGATGCAATGTTGTTATGATAAAAAAAAAAAATGGCTCCCATGAACAAGTACAATATATATGATATGCCACTAAATATGTCTGGAAAAGTGGGTAAGTTTACTTTTACTTTATAGGAAAACTATATCAGTATTCAATTTCTCTCAGCTAATTAAATATGAAGGAACCAAAATAAACATTATCATATTGTATCAATGTACAACAACTGAACACCCTAGGAATAGTTTACAAGCACATTTGTACAGACACCCAAAAAAATTAGTTGATTATCCTAATAAAGAAAAAACTCATAATTCAAAATACTTAAATAGAACCAATTAGCATAGCATATAAAAGATGTATACATAATGGATAACATGACAACCAAAGCTGCTACGCTACATCAACTACACAACAAAGACTACAAAGCAAACACACAAACTATAGCAATTTTCAAAATCTGCATAATTTGATACATTTCTCAGCATTTAAATGGCAATACAGAGTAAATACATAATGTTTATATTACTGAACATCCAGTAAATGTAAATTATTGTTTTGTCACAACTACTTATGTTTGTAAATAAATGAATTTAGGGAAAAGAGGAACTTACACTGCTGCGAGTGTCTATGAGACTGCACAAATAAAAACTAGTTACTTTTCCTCAACATATTGATGTCTTGTTACAATTGCACCTGAACTAAGGCAATAATACAATGTACACTAGCTATTACAACATGTGATATATAACAGAATTAAAAAAAACATAGTAATTGAAAATTAATTTACACTTTTAGAAAATTGAGATAACAAATTTTATTCTTAATAACAGAACACTGAAATAAAACACCTCAAAACATCAAAGTTAATTACTTCATTATCATAAAAGTTATTGAAATAATATTATTAAGTAAATATATAAAATTGTTATCAACTGCTCTTAATGGTATGCATGACAAATGCTGGTTCAGAAACTCTTAACTAGCATATATTTCTGAGTCTGCAATTCAAATCTTAGTGCATGCATAGAAAACAACTTTGTGTGAGTTTTACGACAAAATAATAGAAATCTGTTTCTTTTCTCTGGATTTTCATAACCTTGTCTATGAGCTGGGACTTTAGTGAGTCAGCAGATAAGCTGCCAGTGCAGAGTAAATCACTGACCAACAGTGTGTTTAGCAGCTGGGCTGCAAGAGGCAGTTAGCTGCAAAATGCAAGCTGCGTTAGGGCATCTCTGTCATTCATCTTCAGCTAGCTGTTTGTGTGTATGGACGGTTAGGTATTGGGGCTGAGGAATTTCTGCACCTTACTGAGCTCTACCAAAAATCCCTCGAGGGCTCACATGACGAGTTATGTCACATTATGCACTGATAATCTTGATATATATCTATTTAATATTATGTCTGGAATAGTAAAATCTCACTAATACCTGTCTGAAATTTGGGTCTGGCCAGCAGCATGTCATAGACTGATACCATGTCGCATCTTAGCTAATGCATTGAAGGCAAAGCGAAGTCTCGCAGTTGTACTTTCTTCCTTGATTACTTCAAGATGTGGCAGATATACACATTTCAAGCTCTTATATGGGCTGTCTATCACTTCCATATGGTCGCAATGCAAGTAACTTTCCATGAAAGCTACATACTTGGTATGCATTTGTAGTTGCTTGTTCAATTACTGCTCCAAACTTTCTCAGCAACGTACATCCTATGTTTTTAATTGCCTATTTCACGTTTCAGATCATGGAATGGCAGTTATACTAAATTAATAACTTGATGGTTGTCAAGAATGGGCTGCTTCAAAAATTGATTCACACATTTTAACTTCTGGGAATATAAAATTCTTCACAGGAATATTGTATACTTCCTAAAATATTTCTACCAACATTTATAATGATGGCAGATGTGAACTGGATACAAACAAAGTTACTGAAGATTCCGATGATGCCTCATATACTTTAATATACTACCTCATTAACCGCAAACTAAAAATAGTGTCCAGAGTCACTGGGGTTGAAGTGCATCTTTAATAATTCAATGAATGTAGGAGTAGCAAACATGGGATCAGCCATTTGTGGATGTGTAACATGTTCCCCACTGGCATAACACACTGGATCTATTGGCAATTCACCTGTTACATTTAGCAAGACACATACAGTTAATGGTAACTCTTGTGTTTGTCTCTCCACTGGTCTCATGGAGCATTCAATTACTCCCTTTGTTTTGGGGCGTAATGTTATATTTATTAAGTCCATGAATAAGATGATATGCCTTTCTATGAACCAGAGATAAGTGCTGAATNCCACTGGTCTCATGGAGCATTCAATTACTCCCTTTGTTTTGGGGCGTAATGTTATATTTATTAAGTCCATGAATAAGATGATATGCCTTTCTATGAACCAGAGATAAGTGCTGAATACAGTCCTCTGCCAAGAAGTGCGTGGTAAGTTCCAACGCTATCTTGCATGTCTATCATAACTGTGGACAGTAACACACCTTAAGGANTGCAGTCCTCTGTCATGAAGCTTGGCTAACTGGCAGCGCCAAGAAGTGCGTGGTAAGTTCCAACGCTATCTTGCATGTCTATTATAACTGTGGACAGTAACACACCTTAAGGATCATGTCATGCATGAGTCTAGGCGGCTATATGAGTAACAGACGAGGGATGGTTTATCATCACCAAAGTGGCTAGATTATCTTTGATAAAAGGATGCCAGTCATTGTGTCACTGAAATGAAGCAATGAACAATGTCTAGCATCACATGATAAAACAAATGAATTTTGATTCGACACTTCTGCCTGATCAGAAGCTGCNACAAATGAATTTTGATTTGACACTTCTGCCTGATCAGAAGCTGCCAGGTAATTCAAGTAGCGCTACAGATTCCTGACATGACAGTGCATTACTGGGCAGTCTAAAAACTATGGACACTTTTGCAGCTTATGCTCACCACCACAAAGATTACACCTATTATTTGACTCAGCAGAGCTTCCAACAAATAATGAGGTGTTACGAACATGATGATTGATAGCTGTGGCAACTTGTAATGAGACTNAACAAATGAATTTTGATTCGACACTTCTGCCTGATCAGAAGCTGCCAGGTAATTCAAGTAGCGCTACAGATTCCTGACATGACAGTGCATTACTGGGCAGTCTAAAAACTATGGACACTTTTGCAGCTTATGCTCACCACCACAAAGATTACACCTATTATTTGGCTCAGCAGAGCTTCCAACAAATAATGAGGTGTTACGAACATGATGATTGATAGCTGTGGCAACTTGTAATGAGACTCCAGCTTTGAAGCAGCAGGTAGTCACATGGATTTTGAAGCCTGAAGTTAAGCTTCCAAAAACAATTAAAAAAAACCTTGTATTTTGGCAACTTATTTGCCTCGCCACTAATATATAACTCCCACTATTGCATTAATGGCTATCCAACTTCCTTCCCAAAAGGTGTAGTAAGATGGGGTCCCAATCATCAATATTTAGATTCAATGACAGTAATGCTGCTACAAGCTCAGTCAATAATAATCACACAGCAGAAATTACTGTGGCTGAGAAACAGTTGAGTCATGCATAATCACACCTAAACGATGGAGCACTACTAGCAATTTCTAGTTGAATATCTTGTCAAGCAGATGTCAAGCAACAACAATTTCATTGCTATCAATGGCAAGACTTGGATTAATAATGACAGTTCAGATGACAGTAAAAATTTCAGATAAGACCAATTTTCAATATTGCTTAAATGTTCATTACCCACAACTAGTGTAGAGAACAAATGAGAGAGATTGATACACAAAGTTGGCTTTATTTAAAATGGCGGGAGATTCATTGTGAGGCGAAGTGGCTGTCGCACTTTCACTTATCTTAGGCTCTACTTGGACGGTCGCTAGAACAGACAAAACTCCACAACAGCCATAATCAAAATTGTCTAACTGCAAGTTATGGTGGCCTTTATAAAAATTTTTGTCATTTTTCATAAGAAATTCTAAAGACAAATGGTTATCCTCTAACATAGTTCATATACATGGAAAATTCTGACCCATTGCCTATAAAGAACTGGTTTTGAGATTAATTGTTTACAATTGCATTGGACAACAATGCAGTCCTCAGTAATTAATTGTTCACATGCTGCAACCACTTTGTCAACATTTTGAGTTTGTCATCCATCTTAATGAAACACATAAACCACACATGAGTACTGATTGTCAGAATAAGTTTGAGATTTAAATAGCAACGTGACAAACATTTTGCTGGCATTAAAATGATGTACAAAACTTCTCACCAATGGAAATGAATTAAATAAGAAAAACATCAGCAAACACAAACAAGGTGCAATACAAATGCAAATTATGATACACAATAATTCTTCAGATAATTATTTTATGATGAACTGGTGGTAACCACAAGATAATAGGCACAACAAACAAAAAAAAGCTAGTAAATGTCCATCCCAGAGGACCAAAATGTTTTACATATGACAAATTTCTTTGAAAGACTTTAAAGAATGACACTTCTTAGGTTTAAAACTCAAAAATACAAAAATCCAACAAGTAAAAGTAAAAGTGTGTGGACATGTACAAGAACTTTATTCACTACACTGAAGTCATAAGCACATGAACGTACGCAAAAATATAAAAACAATCAACCAATAACAATATTGAACACAGACTCTTAATCAACACGGCAGGAATTAATAAATTGTTGTGAAAAATTTAGAATGTATTTTTAGAACTTCCCAGTAAATACTATTTTTGAATATAATTACTATAATTGGCTCAAAATCACAAACTATTTTTAAATCTTACATTAAACATAGATTTTTTAATGTAATAAACAGACATTACTTTCATCCTCTGAAACTCCACCATGAGTACAGATTATTAGTCAGTAACTTTCACTCAAATATCTCAGACAGGTAGTTAAAAGTTAATAACAGCACAAATACAAAGAAAGTACTGTATTTTTTAATGTACCACCAGCACATTTTTTCTCAGAAATTAATTTCAAAAGCAGGGCTGCAGGTCTTACAGGGACTGTGGTTTTAAAGATAAATACAGGGCTAAAAATAGTCAGGTTCATCATAACATACGCTGCTTTTCACTCCTTCCAATGAGCGCATCGCTGTGGCAAGAATGGTGTCAGTGAAGCGACGTCGATAGGGACAAAGTAGATATTTGTTATTGGAGATGGAGTGTGAGTGTGGCTCTCAGGCTGATCCGCGAGTGTGCTGCCAGCTCAGCAGACGAGCAGTTCACATTTAAGTGTTTGTTCAAGTTGTTAATTTTTTTCTATAGACAAGTCAACTTTTAAATGATAATTGCATTAGAAAAATTAANGCTCAGCAGAGCTTCCAACAAATAATGAGGTGTTACGAACATGATGATTGATAGCTGTGGCAACTTGTAATGAGACTCCAGCTTTGAAGCAGCAGGTAGTCACATGGATTTTGAAGCCTGAAGTTAAGCTTCCAAAAACAATTAAAAAAAACCTTGTATTTTGGCAACTTATTTGCCTCGCCACTAATATATAACTCCCACTATTGCATTAATGGCTATCCAACTTCCTTCCCAAAAGGTGTAGTAAGATGGGGTCCCAATCATCAATATTTAGATTCAATGACAGTAATGCTGCTACAAGCTCAGTCAATAATAATCACANAAGATGGGGTCCCAATCATCAATATTTAGATTCAATGACAGTAATGCTGCTACAAGCTCAGTCAATAATAATCACAGAGCAGAAATTACTGTGGCTGAGAAACAGTTGAGTCATGCATAATCACAACTAAACGATGGAGCACTACTAGCAATTTCTAGTTGAATATCTTGTCAAGCAGATGTCAAGCAACAACAATTTCATTGCTATCAATGGCAAGACTTGGATTAATAATGACAGTAAAAATTTCAGATAAGACCAATTTTCAATATTGCTTAAATGTTCATTACCCACAACTAGTGTAGAGAACAAATGAGAGAGATTGATACACAAAGTTGGCTTTATTTAAAATGGCGGGAGATTCATTGTGAGGCGAAGTGGCTGTCGCACTTTCACTTATCTTAGGCTCTACTTGGACGGTCGCTAGAACAGACAAAACTCCACAACAGCCATAATCAAAATTGTCTAACTGCAAGTTATGGTGGCCTTTATAAAAATTTTTGTCATTTTTCATAAGCAATTCTAAAGACAAATGGTTATCCTCTAACATAGTTCATATACATGGAAAATTCTGACCCATTGCCTATAAAGAACTGGTTTTGATATTAATTGTTTACAATTGCATTGGACAACAATGCAGACCTCAGTAATTAATTGTTCACATGCTGCAACCACTTTGTCAACATTTTGAGTTTGTCATCCATCTTAATGAAACACATAAACCACACATGAGTACTGATTGTCAGAATAAGTTTGAGATTTAAATAGCAACGTGACAAACATTTTGCTGGCATTAAACTGATGTACAAAACTTCTCACCAATGGAAATGAATTAAATAAGAATAACATCAGCAAACACAAACAAGGTGCAATACAAATGCAAATTATGATACACAATAATTCTTCAGATAATTATTTTATGATGAACTGGTGGTAACCACAAGATAATAGGCACAACAAACAAAAAAAAGCTAGTAAATGTCCATCCCAGAGGACCAAAATGTTTTACATATGACAAATTTCTTTGAAAGACTTTAAAGAATGACACTTCTTAGGTTTAAAACTCAAAAATACAAAAATCCAACAAGTAAAAGTAAAAGTGTGTGGACATGTACAAGAACTTTATTCACTACACTGAAGTCATAAGCACATGAACGTACGCAAAAATATAAAAACAATCAACCAATAACAATATTAAACACAGACTCTTAATCAACACGGCAGGAATTAATAAATTGTTGTGAAAAATTTAGAATGTATTTTTAGAACTTCCCAGTAAATACTATTTTTGAATATAATTACTATAATTGGCTCAAAATCACAAACTATTTTTAAATCTTACATTAAACATAGATTTTTTAATGTAATAAACAGACATTACTTTCATCCTCTGAAACTCCACCATGAGTACAGATTATTAGTCAGTAACTTTCACTCAAATATCTCAGACAGGTAGTTAAAAGTTAATAACAGCACAAATACAAAGAAAGTACTGTATTTTTTAATGTACCACCAGCACATTTTTTCTCAGAAATTAATTTCAAAAGCAGGGCTGCAGGTCTTACAGGGACTGTGGTTTTAAAGATAAATACAGGGCTAAAAATAGTCAGGTTCATCATAACATACGCTGCTTTTCACTCCTTCCAATGAGCGCATCGCTGTGGCAAGAATGGTGTCAGTGAAGCAACGTCGATAGGGACAAAGTAGATATTTGTTATTGGAGATGGAGTGTGAGTGTGGCTCTCAGGCTGATCCGCGAGTGTGCTGCCAGCTCAGCAGACGAGCAGTTCACATTTTAGTGTTTGTTCAAGTTGTTAATTTTTTTCTATAGACAAGTCAACTTTTAAATGATAATTGCATTAGAAAAATTAANTAGTGTTTGTTCAAGTTGTTAATTTTTTTCTATAGACAAGTCAACTTTTAAATGATAATTGCATTAGAAAAATTAATTACATGCTTAAGATACTTATGCGTATTTACGATGGTGTGACGTGCCATCAGATAAGTGGACTTTTGCATTTAAATACCTAATCTATTTGTTTGTGCACTAGGACTTTACCAGATGAGTGACAGTTTCCTGTCATTATAGATCGCGCGCAGGACCTGATTAAGCAAGTGTGGGGTCTGTAGCTGATGACAAAAATTATGTTTACTAAAAAAAAAATTTAAATTAAAAACAACTATTTGCTTGCATGTGAAGAACCAAATAAGATTGTTTTAATTTGGTTCGCATGCGAACTATGTTTTAAATATTGGTAGTATATAATTTTTGTATGGTTATTAATCTAAGCAATAAAAACATAAAAATAACACTATTTATAGTTTACTTCTTTTAGACTCGGCATGATAGTTTTTTTTCTCTGAAATATGAATGTACATCTTACCAAATCTCATGTTCTATACTGAAGAGTGAGACAGTTCAATATTGGCGTGTGCCGCGTCCCTCCTCCCTTAGCCCGTTTGTCCCGCTGCACCTGTGCAGCTATGACGTGCCCTCTACTGGGGAGAGTCGGCTTAAATGTGGCGGTTACACCTCCACGACCCCTGCCTCCATGCGGTTTGTGAGG
>NQII01000917.1:351907-381907 GCA_002778355.1 Clitarchus hookeri | reverse complement strand
TGTGAGTTGTTTCAGTGTCAGACATTGTCTGTCTGTGGTGTTACTTTCTGAATGGAATGCCATTTACAAACGAAGAAGCATTTGACATGCTAATGATACTAGGGGAATGTCGTCGGAACTGTGCAGCTGCTGCTCATTTGTACGCAGAGAGATACCCATAGCGCAACCATCGCTTGTACAATGTCTTCCGGCATCTTGCATGTTCCGGCACAACCGGGTTAGTGCAACAGACACACAACAAACATTGTCGCAACAGACGACCTGTGAGAGACGAGAGGGANCCGGCACAACCGGGTTAGTGCAACAGACACACAACAAACATTGTCGCAACAGACGACCTGTGAGAGACGAGAGGGATGTTGATGTACTTGCTGCCATGGTAGTTAATCCTCATGATTCTACATAGAGGATTGCCCGCGACTCAGGATTGTCTCAAAGTACAGTGTGGAGAATCCTCGCTGATAACCGTTTACATCCGTACCATGTACAGCTGCAGCAAGAACTTGGGAATAATGACTTTCCTAAGCTCATTTATTTCTGCAACTGGTACCTGAGCAAGGACTGTACTTTCCATCACAGCATTTTGTGAACTGATGGGGCTACATTCAAGAGTAATGGTAACGTTAACATGCCTAATGCCCATTACTGGTCTGCAGTCAACCCACATTGGCTGCGTCAAGTGGATAACTAGCATGTGTGGAGCCTTAATACTTGGTATGGCCTTCTCGTACATCGTGTTATAGGACCATATTGTTTTGAAGGGCAATTGAATGGTGCAGCATATGAAGGCTTCCTAGAGAATAGTTTATCTCAGCTGATCAAAGATGACCCTCTCGCTCTGAGATTAACACTGTGACTTCAACAGGATGGCTGTCCTGCTCACTTTTCACACAGAGCTCGACTAGCAGCTGACATGTTATACCCCAGATGGTGGATTGGACCAATGAGTCCTGTAGCTTGGCCACCACATTCTCTAGACTTGTCCCCAAATTACTTCTTTTTGTGGGGGAGAATTAAAGACATCATCTACGGCATGCGTCCAACAAAGAGGGAAGATATAAATGACAGAATCAGAGCAGTATGTGGATCTCTCAGCTGTGCTGAGGTTCATCGAGCAACCACGAACGTAATAAGGAGAGCAGAGTCGTGTCTGATACAGGGTGGTCGACATTTGGAACACTTATGAAGAGTGATGTGTACAAATGTGTGTTCCCAGTTCCCATTTTGCAGTAGTTCTATCATGCCATACCGGCATTTTCAGTACACCCGACATCATTTTGATTGTATACTACCAATTGGTGATTCGTATAAGGTATAGTTATCACAATTTTTTCGCAAACCACTGGTGTTGTGTTGTTGATAAGAAAAAGGGGTGATACAGGTGCTGTGAATCATCCTGTGTATATACACTGAAGAGCCAAAAAAACTGCTATAGGCGTGTGTATGCAAATAACAGAGGTATGGAACCAATCAGAGTAACGTAATGCGGTCAGCAGCTAGATCGGTTACTGCTGCTACAATGGCAGGTTATCAAGATTTAAGTTAGTTTGAACGTGGTGTTATAGTCGGGGCACGAGAGATGGGACATAGCATCTCCAAGGTAGCGATAATATTTGGATGTTAGCGTACGACCATTTCACGAGTGTACCGTGAATATCGGGAATCCGGTAAAACATCACATCTTCGATATCGCTGTGGCCGGATAAAGATCGTGAAAGAACGGGACAAATGATGACTGACGAGAATCATTAAACGTGACAGACATGCAACCCTTTCTCAAATTGGCGCAGATTGGATTTGCGAAAAGCCCTGCAGGATTCATGGTATGAATTGCCTCCTGCATACCTTCAGACATTAGTCAAGTCCATGCCATGTCGTCTTGTGGCACTTCTGCATGCTCGGGGGACTCTACACGATATTAGGCAGGTGTACCATTTTTTTTGGCTCTTCAGTGTATATGTGTATATGTATATATACACACACACATTGAATATAAAATATGATGAGGGGGCATGTGCTCACTGTGCCTCCCCCTTCTCTAAATTTGTGCTTGTAATCTTTTGTCTCCAGATGCAAAGGGAAATAGGAGTTATTGTTACCACAAAGGAATATTAAAACAATTGTGCCAATACATATTTTGTAAGTTGGTCATTACAACTAACAAGTAAACAAGGTAAATATTTAATTATTTACACAAATTTAGCCAAAAAATTAATTGTATGAACAGTTTAATTGGTAAAGTTAGTGTTTTTTTATTTAAAATAAAACTTTTTACTTAATTATTATTTGTTATTCAGTTACTAGTTTTGAACAAACCTTTTTGTTCTTATTCAAATTCTTGTGTTTATGAGAAATTAATTTAGAAAAGTACAACAAACCTGCATTTTATAATTAATAAAACAGTATACTCTGTTTAACAACACACTTATGAAAGTTACATAACTACAGACTTCAGAAGAAAAGAGTTAATCATAACAAATTTTTCTTTTAGTAATGCATAGTATAGCAACAACATTGCTAAGTAAATTGTTAACACTAACAAATGAACACTATGATTCAAAAGGGGCTGCATTAAAATTCCGATGTAGGTTATGCGGACAGAGCAATTTGACAATTTCAACACAGTAAAGTAACCAATTTTTTTACAAGCAGCCAACTTACAGAACATCATATAACTTACACCAAAGAAAATATATTATTTAAATGGAAAATTATATCTTTTAACAGGTCAACAAATTTGTATTGTCATTCAGTTTAAATTATGTTCAAAGAATATAATGTACAGAACATCACACAAGTTAAATCACAGGAATATACATTGTTCACATGAAAAATAATATATTCTTAAATGGTCAAGAAATGTGTACTTTCATTTAAATAAAATAATGTTCACACAAGATAACGTACACCAGTACATCAAACGAATAACATGAAATGAAACTATATTTTTTGCAAAGAAAATAATTTTTCTGAAACTGTTCAAGAAATGTATACCATAATTCAATTTAAAACAAATTTTACATTGTGTTTGAAAAGTGTCTAAATGCCAGCGACAGGACTTGGTGTTTTGCCCTTCTTTTTATTCAAGGCTGTTGTAATGTAACCTGGTTTGCGAACTTTAATGCCCCTCAGAATGCGACTGTCTGCGATTTAAAGTAGTAGGCAATACACAAAATATCTTCAAAGTTTTGGGAATAGTTTTTCTTCTCAGAGCATTCTGTCTGGCCTTTCTCGTAATACTTAAGATTCCACTATTAGTACACAAAATTAGATCATAATATTGTCTAACACTAAGCATAAGCTTATCGTGGATTAAAAATCAGACTTATGGGCTCTCTTTAGCTTCAAGGCTCCATTTTTGTATTTTGTAATGTACGCAGATCTTGCCAGTTTTCGCTGCTTCCGAGATTTGTCTCTTTCCGATGGATGGCAGACATTTTACGAGCTTGGTACTCTCACTGGTCTAGCCCCCAAGATGGGGCAAATCCATTCTACCGATGAGACCACATTCCTTTACCTCTACAGTTCTGTGCTGTTCGTGGATGGCCCAGAACAATTGATATTACATTCATGATTTTGAGGATGCTCTTTCTTACTTACTACACTTTTATAGCAGAATTTGTTTTTCAGTACTGAGGTAAAAAAAAAACACTATTGGTTTTGTCTGCCAATTGTGCATGCCTGGAAACAAATAAAAATATAATTTTTTAAAAATTAATTTCCCTACAAGGAATAAATAACAACTGCAAAAAGCATTCTGATTCTAAAATGTTAAGAAATTCAGTTGGTAACCTGAAAATAATTAAAACTAATTTTCAAATTCCCATTTAAAAATTATGTACTTTTTGCTATGCCCCTCTTGGTGGAACATGTGCAAACAATCTGCATATCTTCATTGGTCANTTAAAATTAATTTCCCTACAAGGAATAAATAACAACTGCAAAAAGCATTCTGATTCTAAAATGTTAAGAAATTCA
Organism: Clitarchus hookeri; assembly: GCA_002778355.1. NCBI lineage: Eukaryota > Metazoa > Arthropoda > Insecta > Phasmatodea > Phasmatidae > Clitarchus > Clitarchus hookeri. The sequence goes on along the minus strand of NQII01000917.1, from coordinate 377,929 downwards.
GTTGGTAACCTGAAAATAATTAAAACTAATTTTCAAATTCCCGTTTAAAAATTATGTACTTTTTGCTATGCCCCTCTTGGTGGAACATGTGCAAACAATCTGCATATCTTCATTGGTCAATTAGTGGGGACCATGAATATATCAATATGTCTGGTTTAAAACAAGCCAAATGTATGCTCATATGGTCTTTCATAAATTAGTCAGTAAAACCTTAGAAAATGCCAATTTGGCTGTATACATTAATAAAAAACATACAGGTGCACGTTTAACATTTATGGGTTTTAAAAAGTTACAAGTTCAGATTATAAAAAATAATCACATCTCATGTTTTATTTATATTATTGTCGAGGTAAAACAAGTTTTCGACCATTAAATATATATTTAATATCTGATGGGTAACCGGAACTGTTGTATACGGTACCATATGTAATGTTCTACAACTACAAAAATGCTACAAATAAGTCTGAACGCTAGAAGAAGTGCGCTTATGGTTTACCTTAGTGGGAACTTGGGGCTGCAAATGATGCCATAATAGAAATTAATTCAAAAGTGTCAATTCAAACTAACTGTGATAAAAAAATCTCCAAAGTCATAAAGTAAATTGTTTTACAAATCTATAAGAGTACGTACTACTCTTAGTACGTTAAGTATTGTGGGTTAAGTTCCTGGAATTATTTTCAGTTATCCATGAAAATGAAGTGACTTTTATATGTTGATTAAATAAAATTAATCTAGTAGCAAAAAAGACACTATTTTATGCAAGTAAAAGTAATCAGAAACAAAAACAAATGGCTAATATTACATGGTAAAATATAGCTTTTATTTTTATTATTAACATGTAGAAAAAACTACTCAAGAACTCAATCTGGCAAGTTTTCCTTGGTAAATTAGGATAAAATAGATGTGTTTCTCTTTTAAACTAATTAGAATGTTATTTAAATTTTTCTTGTTACAGTGTTGTGTCATTTATTATGTTTGTTTTAAATATCTACAATTTTTTAAGGTGTGTTTTATGTAGTGTGCTGTTTCGAGTATTATCTGAGCAAGTTTTGCACCAGTTTTTGCTATGCACTTCATGCACATCCTGTTTTAGCTGCAAAACACACAGCAAAACCTCACAGATCTGATGACCTACTGATCTCAAGCACATGCACTGAAAGGTTTAAACATAAGTTGCTTCATGGTCACAATTTGCTATGTGATATTCCCCATACATTACACAAGAAAGTTGTGCTATAATTAGATATTTAAAAATTTTATTATCAGGGGAAAAAGGGATGGAAAGCTGGTGCACCCTGGATACATGTAGGTATAAATATAACCCGGTTATCACCCATCTTTCCAAGCGAGTGAAGTCAATAATTAGCTACTGGTCTTCAATGCTGTAGAAAATGGTTAGTATAGGAATCAGCAGCTTATTGTCTTGAGTATCACATGTGTGTTCAGCACAAACGTTAAAGTATTTGGTGTCTCCTTGACAAATTCACAGGCCTTTAATAGACAACTTTTTTAAACAGCATTATTTAACTATTATTGGACCCAAATGAAAACTAATGAATAGTACAGCTTTATGTGCAGAAGGTTGACAATCGACACTCTTACAAAAAAAAGGGTGCACATTTTATACAAATATTATCGCTGCATGAAATTACAGTTTTACGATATCAAAGGNATACTCTTACAAAAAAAAGGGTGCACATTTTATACAAATATTATCGCTGCATGAAATTACAGTTTTACGATATCAAAGGAAACAAGTTACTAATTACTTCGGCAATATAAAAGTAAAATATCCAGGGTTTCAAACTGGAAAGCAATCAGTTGCTGTGGAGGTATGTTGAACATTAGCTTCATGTCAGTTAGTTACTGCAACTACTATAATTACAAAAGTTTTTGAAGTTATACTTCTTTTGGCGCATTGAGGGTAAAATTTTAGTGAGCAACGGAAGTTGTGCGCGCACAGTGTAACGAAATTCAACAGTGAACATGGTAGAGGTATGACCCAACGTGCATGCACAACAGTGAATGTGGTAGGGGTATGACCCAATGTGCATGCGCGTATCGTCTAGCTATATACAAACGTAATGTACACAATATAGCACGTGGTTATATTTAAAACCGACAGAAAATCAGTTCATGTAATAAGCAAATTGAAAAACATTTCATTTATATTAGTAATTCATTGTGAATATATATATAAATCTTATTAATTAATGTGACTTACATTGTGCCGTGAAAAATTTGTTAGGGACGAAATTGCATAATAAAATTTTCAAAGTGTTTTCAAGTATTTGAGATTAATTTTTGTAATTATTTAATTATGTCCTTTAATCAAACCTTTATTAATTGTATATAATGTCTTTCTTTGGTCATTTTATCATTTTCCTAATTACATAAATTATTTGCATAGGTAATAAAATTTTATTTTAGTCACGCCAAGGAAGTATAACTTCTAACGCACGTACATAAATACACGCACCCACGTTTTTTTAACAGCAACCGTAAGAGTCGTTTATCAAATATTAATAATAATATTTTATTTTTAAAGCTACTTTTTGCTATGCCTTTTATTAACTCAGAACCTGATATAATAACATTTTGATTTATCAGTATGGATCGAAAATGTGTGACTTTTTCATTCACTCCTCAACAAAATGTTTGAATAAAACAGTTCCTTCCAAGACCTGTTTGCCATTAGCAAAAATATTTTGTCGAAAATAGTTTCCCGTAATGATTGAAACTTACTCATGTTCTTTGACTGCTGGTGTATGAATATTATCTTCCACAAATTTTTGTAACCTCTCCTTACTTTTATTAAGTAGCAAATTTTCGTATTTTGATAACTGCAAAACGTTTTGTACATTTTGGTTCTTCTGCGACACCTTTGCGCCACTTTGGCATTTTTGAAGACAACACAAACATGCATGTAAACAGTGAGGTGCGTGGAACACAACCCCCCCCCCCCCNAGCACAGTGCACAGTTTGGCAACAGTGGAAACTTCTAAGAAGCACAGGACAAGGCAGACTGCAAGGTCAATTCTGGGAATTTACAGGGAACAAAAGCCAGCAGAGAGATGCCGTTGAAAGGAAGGGGGTGGGTTGGTTTGAGAGGGGTTGGAGAATGCCATTGTGCTCATGACCGTGAAACGAAAATCCAGCCCCCTCTCTTTTATTTTTGGCATGTGCATGAAATACAGCTATCAAGTAGCCATGTTATTTTGGACTTAATCTTTAATTAATTAAGTAACTTTTAAAGTTTTGTACGACTACATATTTTGTAATTCTGTCTGCATAAATCTCATTTTGAACACTATCTATAATTTAAAAAACAAAAGAACGTAACCTCCAGAAGGTTTATTATAGCTCGAGATATATTGTTGTTTTTGAATTTTAATTTTATTATTGTGGGATCCCAACAAAATTAGCAATAATTTCTTTCATAAAAAACACCAAAACTTATGTTGTAACAGTTTTTTTTCCAAGATTGTTATTTATATACATTGTTCCTGTTAAAAATATGACACATTTATTATTATTTATCACTCTTATTAAAAACAAGTAATAATTTTGATCACACAAATCTTAGTTCTACTTTATTTATCAAACACCTTGCTCTTTTTATTCAAAATCACATTTTGCTTTATTGCTGTAAATAATAGTTATTATTATGCATGTGTAAGGGTGCGTGATTGGGAATTTTGGCTCAGCCTCTTTGCTTCTACTTTTACATTGGGATCACACCTACACAACTAGCTCCTCTGAGTTTTCTATTTGTGGCATTCTTGTGGTTATTTCCACTAAGTCTCTCCTATGCTAAAAATGGTATAATTTGTGTGGAGGTAGCCCAGCATGCTAAAACAGTTAGTACAATGAATCCCTCAAGATTTATGGTACCTGTAGCATCTAAATCACCTGCACACCCTCCAGCAGCATAACAAATGGACAGAGCAGAAAACAAATTTGATGCCCAAATAACTGGTTCTCACTCATCAAGGATGATCGGCTTCCACCTCTGTAGTGGCTGCTTGGTCATTTTGTGGAACTACAACCTGGACGAGACGGTGCAGCCTGAGTTGTGACAGTGCTCACAACTGATGGCATCGTTTGATGTTCAGGCATAAAGTTGTGCTCACTTCCCAATGAATAGTTACAATTTGTTATTTCAGGGTGGGTGGGATGTTGGATGTTTGTTGTAGATAGTGTATATAGATTGTTTGTGTGGTTAAACAATTGTAATTTCCCATGCTACCAGCAATGGTGGTGCCATGTCTACTGCTGCAGCCGACAATTAAACTGAAGCAGTTGTTTCGGAATTGTTATGGCAGTAAGTCGATAATTATATACCGGTCACAGAAATTTACAATAAATTTTAAAGTATGTACATTTGAATACAATCTACTCTATAAACTATTACTGCGCAAATAAAATGGCCACAAAAGTATATAAAATACATTGCCACATAATATTAGCTTAAACATTTATCTCTTCATGCACAAATACATGTTCACAAATGCACACACATTCACAGATAAATTTGAGCAGTTTTTTTTCTCGAAGTAATGTTTCCTTGCTCACTCTTTAATGTCTGTGGGTATCTGCTGCAAATGTTGCATACATTGCAAGTCAGTCAAAATTGCAGCTGTGTGTTTCAAACAAATTTGGGTGACAATTGACTAAACCATACTCTCTATATCACTTCTGCAAACTAATTTTTCTGTCATATGTTCCAAGTGCTTTTTTCAGGGATGATACATGGCTCCTAAACTGAAGAACTTATAATTGGCACCAAGCAAATATCAAAGTCTGTAACATGTGAAAGCGGAACAACTTGCATTTTTCTTCTATCTCTCTGGGACAATTTAAACTGCCAATTATTTCAAATTAATTTTATGCTTCTACTTTAGCAAGTTCTATTCTTTGGCTTTATATTCTGCAAACATGCTGAAATGGTTTATTGATTATTGAGTGGAATAATCAAAGTTGGAAGTTCATCAATTTTAAAATGAAAAAATATATATATTGTCAATTTGATGTTAAATCCATTCAAGAAATTGCTGTTTGAAGAAAATACTTAATTATACAAAACAAAATATTTTTGAGTTGACCATATAAGTTAAAATGGAAGCTGCACCATGCAAAAAAATATGCTCTAAATTAAGAAAGCAGGCAAGCCAAGACTTTCACTTATGAATAGCAAAACACATAAGTTACTACCACATATAACATAGGACACAACATAGCCACACAGAAACAAAAATACTACGATTTATACACTGAGCTCAATTGTCAGGCCCACTGTGTATCAAGGAAGCCCAATACTTCCAAAATGGAAGGTGTCACTTTTGTCATAAGCTGTCTTGGAGTTTAATCAGTAGGACAGTATTTCACTGACATAAAGGATTATTTTGTGAAGGGCAAAACAGTCTACATACAGCAATGCCTTACCAATGTCTCAGTCACATTGCACTGGTAGATAAATGGCCTATCACAATCAATTAAATAAATGGGTGTGTAAAGATATGGCAGCAGCTGTTTGCACCTACTTACTTTTACAATCATCTCACTGGTGACATATTTCTCGCCAGTATTTGCTAACACTCAAAGCTTCCAAAAATTATAATTTAACTTTGGTACAAACAGTATGTTTCTCACCAGGTAAAAGCTCACAGTTAACTCGGTGACTAGTTTGAGTGTTATATTAATGGAACCTTGTAATTATGCACTAATGAAAAATAAAAAGAATTCCTTGAAGGAAAAGGATAAGAAAGACCATATTTGTACATGGCAATTCTAGAAAGCATAAACTGCATTATCAAGAACAAATCACTTTGTGGGAATATCAGGAATCAAGTACTATCCACTTAGTATCCAAGTGTATTAGCAACTGTGCACCTGCAGAGGGAAAAGTCTGTAGTTTACAGCACTGTACTTTGCTCCAAATAGCCTAGTTTGTCGTCTTCAACATTCTACTGTACTCCACAATTATGCTGAAAGCAGTTAGCATGCCCGGAAAGCACAGGCACTCAGCCAACTGATCTGAGAGAGGCTGTACATTGGTCTATGTGAGGCCAAATGATCATATTGAAGAACTGCACAACACACTGGGTATTGCCTGTGCATCACTGTTCAAAGGAAGGTGTGCAAGCATGCATGCCTGGTCCCAGACATTAGCACACCAAGACACTTGCGTCATGAGCAACCATAGCAGGTCACAAAGCAACTGCTAAATAGATTAAAAGCTAGTTTACACCAGGGCTGTTGGCTAGGATCATCGACAACCATTTGCTTGAAGCTAGGCAATGGTTACACATGCTGCGTGGCAGACTTCTAAACAAACCACACCACTATGCAAGCTGCCTCCAGTGGTTTTGAAGAAGGATCGACTGGATGGACAAAGGCAGATTCTGCCTCAGTGCTAATGATGGTCATATGTGTGTGCAGTATCACCAAATGAGTGACACCTTCCACAGTGTACATGGCAGAAACTCAAGAGGATTGACACTTATAACCATGATGGGGTGAGACATAACCTAAATGTCAATTCTGTGCTGATGTTTACATTTAAAAGTGCATGTTACATCCAGAACACCTTACAATCCATTCTGCTGCATTTTGTACAACATGAAGATAAAATAATCTAACAAGACAATATCCATCCACATACTGCTTATGCAACCCAATGTGTTCTCCCAAGATGTTAATAAAATCCCTTACCAGCCTGATCACTTGACCCATCCACCACTGAGATGCATGGGACTGGACTGGACTGGACGTTTTCTGGCCCAGTCTTTGATACCGGTGACAACTCTTGCCCAACTGCACCTCCAGGTAGAATGTATATGGAACTCTTTTGTAGAATGATATTCACCACCTCTTCAATAGTTTTCACGTGAGAGCTAAGACCTGTATTGCTGCTAGAGGGAGTTAAGAGAATCGAAATGGTCTTTTGACATTACCTGCAGACTCAATACACATGGTCTATGAATGACAGTGTATGGTATACAACCTAAATTTCCTTTTCCTGGTGATGTTTTTACATTTTTCATTAGTGAATTACACTCCAAGGCTGCATAAGTGTGTGGATTTTCTCAGGGTGCTCTCAATTCCCCCGACCACTGGATTCCATCACCTTTCCAGCCACTTGATGCAAGCCTCATAAATTTTAACCTTGCCAACCACCCTTAAACAAATATGTAGGAATTGTTTCGAAGATTAATGAGTACTCTCCATTGCTGAGGACAGTTGGGATTTTATTGTATATATACACAGTTTTTCAAAGCTACAAGATAGCGCACAGAGCAAATTCAAGAAAAAATACATTTTTAATATAAGTTGCCTTCCTCACCTTTCCTACAACATGATACGACAGCTAGGGAAAGGAATACATTAATAATTAAAGATAATCTCACATATTCAACACTGTAGGTTTGTTACACTCTGGTAAAATCATAAAAATTTGATTAAAATACTTTTTTTGCACGATATATTTCAATACAAACCTATCTTAGGTTAAAATCATTACTCTTCTTGAAAATTTTAAGTCTATATAAAGAACTTTCAAACATATATTGCTCTGATTCAAGCATGTAATCACTATACATTTGACATTTGAGATAAAAACTGTAAATACTTAAGATTAATTTGTAAAACTGCATTAACTTAAAAGAAGTAAGAAATCAAATCGTGTTTAACTAAAAACTCTTTGATTAATATGATATTTTAAAAATTGTTAATTAATACTCTTCCGTAACACAAAGGCTGATTTATCAGGGATTAGGTTACACATTACACACTAACTAGAGGTGAGCCAATAAAGATCTTTACTGATAATGGTACAAACTGATACTTCCTTGCCGATACAGCCAATATTCAGTTCCGATACACTGGACTCTACAGCTGGAAGGGAAAAAATCAGTGCAAATCATTTATACAACGAGTGTTGTTACTTCTTCAGATAGTTTGTGCGGAGGTCAAAGAATGTGGTTCTTTCACATTTCTGATACAACTTGTCTCAACTTTCTGTTCTACTTGATGCTTATGAATCAAATACACAAGGTTTGAAAAATTATGAAATAAGAACTATTCTGTAACCACAGTTCTTGCAAACAAAATGTTTCCTGGATTTACAATTCATAATTCAAATGACAATTCTTAAGTCTAGGTATTGAAATTTCATGACAAGCCTGTCATCTTTACTTTTGGTCCATAAATATTCATAACCTAACCTCATATAATATAACCATATATAAGCAAATAATTCTTCAAAGCAGATATTTTATAAAAGAAGCTAATATTCTGGTTCATAAATATAATACAAAATATGGGTATACACATGCATTTTTAATACTTTTGTTGATTACAAAACTGTAAACAACAATTTCACACCAACAACACAGATTGCTCTGTTCTGATTGGTCACTACCACAAAACGTTTACAACATATAAAATATAACTTTTACTTTTAACACCTAAGCAAATTCCAACATCATACACAATCTGCTAAGTTCAACTGGAAATCAACACATAAAATAACACATTTTTAGGTCTTCTGTACATATCATTACTCAAAAGTCAATACCTAATTTTTCAATTATATACCCAGTTTAAGAAATGGAGTGAGGCCAATTGTCATTCTGACACCAAAACACAACAAATTAGCAAATACACTTATTAGCAAAAAAAAAACTGATCATAATGAATGGATAGAGTACAAAAAATGTTGTTACACAGTATTTTCATAGCCCAACATGTGTCCCATTTGCACTTTATGCAGTTTGCTTGTGCAGATGTGCCACTAGGGGGTATACATATCCCTCCATCATTCATAGCTGCAAGAACCGAAGAAGGCCTTAGTAGTAGTGTCAGCAATGTGAGCCACAGAGCAACACTGCAACACAGCATGGCTCGACAATGCATTCGACAAGCCTTTGCCCAGCTGGATGAGTTTGAGAGAGGCCGCATCACTGGCCTCCAAGAGGTAAGTTGGACATTTTGGTGCATTGCTCACCACTTGAAACATTATTTCTACACTGTGAGTTGGTGTTGGACACATTGGGAACAGGAGGGTACACACACCTGTTGAGAAGACTCAGGTTGACTCTGGCAGACCACCAGCAGGGAGGACCGTTTCATCATGTGTCAGGCTGTAAGCACTCCACATCAGTGTCCATTGTTCAGGGAGATGTCATGGCAGTTGGGGAGATGCCTATCTACCAGTACCATATCCAGAAGGCTAGCAGAGTGGGATCTGTCATCACGGCATTCCTTACAACGTTTACCATTACGATCTGAGCATTGCCGAGCACATTTGAATATCCATGGGAAACGGGCAGCATAACAGTTTGTGGATTGGTGATGAGTGATGTTCAGTGACGAATCATGGTACTGTCTGGATACAGACGACCGTCAAATTCGAATCTGGAGATGTCCTGGCCAGCGCTATGATCCATGCATCATTGTAAAGTGGCACGCTATCCTAACGAGAGGTGTCATGGTGTGAGGTGCCATTTCCTATGATTCCCGCACTCCACTGGTAGTGATTGAAGGAACCTTGATGGCACGGTGATATGTCCAGGACAGCAGGATAATGCTATGCCTCACACAGCACAGGTATCTGGCCTGCCTTCGTGATGTCAACATGCTTCCTTGGCCAGCAAGGTCCCAAGACTTCTCACCCATTGAGATTTGGGACCAGATTGGATGGCAACTTCGACCAGTGGCAACTACTGAGGATTTGGAGCGACAGTTGCACCAGCTGTGGCAGGATCTTCCTCAGGAGAACATCCTTTGTCTGTATGCCTACATGCTAGACCATATTGTCACATTTATTTGTGCTACAGGTGGGTTCAACACCATACTAAGTGCATCTGCATGCGTTGATCCCCTGCAATACATGCTTGGTGTATTACAATATTTTTATGTTTTCTGTATACATACTACCATGTCCTGTGCCTGTACCCGCATATGTGCACCTGCAATAGTATATTCAGGGTGTTAAAATTTTTTGAAAATGAGAGTATTATTGCATAAGGCCTCACTTTCATTGTTGGTGCTAACTATAAAGAAATTTAAGCCATAATGTTTTGATTCATGCTGAATTATTTTCCACATAAAACAAAATTAAATCTTGCATGTACAATGGATTAATTAGAAATTAAACTCTTCCTAACCATTACAGTATGATATAAACTTAATTTAGCTACCGAATTGTAAACAAAATTAAGAAAACTAGATGGACAACAGATAGAAACATCTATATTCTTTTGACTTTATACAATGTTGGAGTTAAACTTTCAATGAATTTTCAAAGTGATGAGCAATAAATTGAAACATATCAAGCACTTGGAATAATATTTTTTGTATCATAATTTGCAACTAGCATTTTGATAACCAATTTTTGATTAGCAGGTTAAATTTACGGTTAGGTTACCTACGCTTCATGGTAAAAATTTCAACAATCAATTATACTTTTGACCCTTTTTTATTCTCCCAATGCAGTTGCACATATTTAAATGTATACACAATTCTGTGTATTTTGTTTGTGAAAAGTGCTTTGTAGGTTGTAAGTTAAAATTCTTTAAGTACTGGCTTGCCTAAACAGCATAAAGAATTGAAACTCTTGTCTTGTAAACCAAAGTTAAAAAAGAAAGCACTTCTTTTTTTGTTAATAAGACTTACCCATTACAAATAGAAAAGGAAAAAACAAACAAAGAAAATATTGGTGTCCAGTATTGGTTTAAAGAATGATTGGTTATGGTACTTCCAATATTGTGAATACCGCCCAGTTTTTTATATCAGTATAAACTCAGCACTAATATAAACTACATCTGGAATTGGAATAACATCAATGGCTTAGCTAGCTAGAATTCAAACCCTGAAACTCACTGTAACATAGTAACACATGAGTAAACTTGCACAGTAATGAAACAAACACTTTCAGTAAGTCTACATCTTTTAGGAGCCATAAAATTAAATATTTCATGACACAGTTACAGCCTTGGGTGGATCACACATACACATACACTTGCATTAAAGGGCATAAGACACAGATCACTGCGTGTGTGTGCGCGCGTGCGTGTGCATGTGTGTGGGTGAGAGATATATATATATATATTTGGATGGCTCTTAACATCGAGATCTTCAGACACACATCACTGTGCTCACACAAACACCTGCACTCAAGGACATAGATACAGATCATTTTTCTCACACAAAAACGATGAAGCTAAAGATTTTGCATTAGAGAATCCAATGACGTTCACTTCTGTCAAGTAATGATATCAGAAGGGGTATCCAACTGTCTTTTGTAACACTATATGTAAAATTTAAAGGAGAAAACAAAATAAATTTTAAAACAAATATTAGTTTCAAAGTACTATTGTTCCCTGTTTACTAAACATATCAGACCACATGCAGTGTAATACAAACAGCGAATAAAAATAACAAAGAAAAAATGCTGTTACATAAACTTTGAACCAATTAAATATTTACTGTGTAGAATGTTGCATACTTGTGTAATAACTGTAGCAAATGTTGTGGTTTTCACCATTACAAATACCACTAGCACTCGAGATTAAAAGTGTAGAATAAAAGTTCTGAATTCTTAAAAACTCTTTTAATTAGTGGAAAAAAATGTGATGTGCACTATTTTGCAGTGGCAAGGGCTTATAAAACATAATTTACTATACGGAAGTACATTTACTGGAAATTGACACGTGGAAGAAGCCAAGCTACGGTTGCAACATGGTGCCAGCGGCGGAGTCGCTTTTCACATCTTGTCTTTCCCTTCCCCTTTATTCTACCTGTAGCCAACCCCAGTCGAGGATTGCAATGCACTTTCATACTATATGAATCATTTTTCCAGACTGTATTACTTCATAGAGTAAGAAAAAAAATACGGTTTTAAAAAAATTAAGTTGTTCTTATATTTGATGAAGTGTGTTCATATTTTGTTGTCTTTACATGAATTACATAAATTAATTGTTTGAGATACTGCAAAGCACAGAAAAATAAGACTACTTGCGTAACTGGTACCATTTACATCTATTTTTTTTTGTTTTGTGTTAAAAAAGTGTGATTTTTATTTCAATTTAAACAGAACCTTGCAATATGCTTGCCCTCAAATTATGTCTTAAAAGTTCACCCAAGAAAATTGAGCATTTGTGTAATGAGAACACTACATCAACATAATATTTTTAATATTTATTGACATTTAAAGCAGGTTTGTTATATGATTCAAGGCTTTTACTAAATGTGTAATTTTCATTAGGTTAATAATTGGAATGATGAAGTAGCTAATTAATGTTTTACTAATGACAACCTACCCATTTTCTGAATTCTTGAAATATATTTCTTTCACACAAACGAAAATAAACCAATGTATATATTATTATAAGTTATTTTTGATGTTACTTCAGTGGAAATAAGTATTTGGTAATACATTTTGCTTTCCAAACATATTTTTGTAATTAAGTTCTCATTTTTTCAGTGGTGAACATACTCAGTGCAAGCTTATTACTCTTATTGTGTTTTAGCTGAGCTACAATGACTTAATTTAAGAGAGTTTAGGAAGGCTTCAGCCTTATTCTTAAAGGGCTGAATAACTTCTAGTTCCAGTGCTGCCAAACTTGAATGTGTTTGTGGCGACTGCCGTAACTTAATCATGTTTATTTGTGCATCCTAAAGTTAGAAGCATTTTACTAAAACCAGAAGTATTTTAAAGAGAGGGAGCGAATGAGAAGAGGTCCCAAAGTTGCTCATGAGAGTTGAAGAAGATGCAGACTCCGATGTGCCCAGATACAGTCTGTTGTCTCCATTGTCTGTATTACAGTGAAGTTGAATTTAAAAAGTGTTTTGCTTCAAGCGGGGAATCTTGCAAAAGCATTATTTATAGCCAAGAATTCATCTTACGAAATGGACCGGTCCAAAAAATGATTCGAGTCACCACTTGGAAATAACAAAATCCTAAAGAGTTAATGTACCAACTTTTAAATTCTATTTGTGCCCATTTATCAATCAATATTACATAAGTATTTCCTTTTAACATTTGATAATGATTTAAGACTATGTATATGTTGCTACTATTTAATTACGTAAATAACTATAACCGAGTATTTCAAAACACCTTTCTTAATAAAATTCACATTAATAGTAAAAGTTGGGGAGGTGGTCAAACCCTTCCATATATGAAATTCAAGGGCAGCATTATGAGTTTCAATTTATAATTGTCAACTTCATAAATTTCTGCACCTATTTAAATAAGTAGAAGCTTACATTTTCCCATTTCAATGTGTTCTGTATCATTGTAAGTTATGTGTGGTTTTACTTACCTGTGTAATAATGCATGTGTCTTCTGGAAATAGTCATAGCCTTTTTACGTTGTGTAGTAGGTCACATTAGGTTACATACTGGAAGTCATCTTGTCCTCGTAACCATTTGACTTCAGATTCCCACCCCTGTTTATATTTTTGCGTGTATGAACATGCATCAAGAGTTGCATTACAATTACATTTTTTTTCATGTTTGCAGTTTTGTAATGTATCAATAGTGGTACAATTTTAAACATGTAAACAAATACAGATTTTTTTCTGCTTCATTACAGTCACCATATAAGAAATTTAGTATTTTTCCTGGTTGGGGTAAAAACAGTGTAAAAAAATTTTTTGCAGCACAAACCCAAACTGTTTTGTGACAATTAAATCAATTTAACTTATTTTTCATCCCTTGAAATTCTTTTCTCAGGCTTTAAATACAATCCATAAAAATGATATGTAAGGCAAATTTTCATGGTTGAATCTCTAGCAAATTCTGTAAACTAAGTGGTTTGGTGCTCATGGTTACTCTGCTGTTTGTACACAATTTGTAAATCTCTAAATAGTATAAAACAAAGTCGCTTATCCGCATCTGTCTGTGTATTCGCTTAGTACTTCTAAACTACATGATGGATTTTGATGCGGTTTTTAACATCATTTAGAGAATTTTTCGAGAAAGGTTTTGGTGTATAATAAATTTATATTTAATGTAAGTATATTAGAGAAATGTTGAACCATTTGTAATCAAGTCGTATAAAACCGCTTTTAGGGAGCTTACATGGCTTGCGCTGACTAAACCATTAGAGATACATCAAATTAATGTACTACAGAATTGTAGCTCTCAAAAAGGTCTACAGAAAAGTCCACTATAGCATAGATTCATCTTTTAAGGATAACCCACAGTAACCATATTTCTCTTTCAAAGTATCACTGTAAAAACTAAATTGTTACCGGGCGAAGCCGGGGTGGTTCGCTAGTGGTATTTAAGTGTTTTTGCCATATTTGGCTACTATAGCAAGTACCATGGTTTAGTAACTTAAAGCTGTTTATTTGTCACTGTAGTCGTGTTTATTTTCATACAGTTGAATGTTATAGTGCACTGTACAGCTTTTTGGTTGAGCAGATTTTATTTTTTTATTATTTATTTTGGTGAATGTCTCATGTATCTAAGGTCAGACACAAATATTTATTTTAGTATTGGTGTGATGGCACTGACATACTGAGAAATGGTAGTCGTTACGTTCAAGTAGTCCACCTGTTTATTCTATTTCTATTCTTGAAAGAGCTAGAGCAATTACACAGTTTCAAAGTTCACACCCAAAGTCTGCCATCTTAGTAAGTAACACACATTTTTGCGCTAGCTTGTGAATGCAAACTGTTGTTGTAAACACTTGTGACCAGCTTTTGTTACCAACTGAACAGTGAAAATTTTTCTGTAGTTTTTGGACAAAACAAACACCAATCATGTTTGCTTATTTTTTCCCCTGATATTTACATGTATGATGCAAAATGTGTATTTTGAAGATACTGATAAGAGGATGCCACAGTATTATTAGAACCAATTATTTGTGAATACTGACTTGCTCCATACATGCAAGTGTGTAATTGTTTGTTTACTTTTTTTCTTTATTTCCCTTGTGTTTCTTGAAACAGGATAATTATGAAGCCATTACTTTTAACATTAGGTAATATAGTTAGAATGTCAACAACCCACATTCTTATGTAAATCTGTTCAAAATTAAACTGCTTTTGTATTATCATACTCTTCTCTCAAAATTCTTCAACTTATCAATGACTATATACTTTTGACTCCTTTGTTTTAAACATAATCCAGAACAAGCAGGGATGTGAATAACATGTATAGTTATGAAGCACTATTCAAGTGTAAACTGCTTTTAAATTATCAATCACTTCTGTAAGAAACTGTTCTAATTATTACCAACTATGTTATTTTGACTGCTATGTATCAAAGACGTGACATGTCCAGAAATATACATATAAGCAAAATCTTAACACCTCTATAAAGTAACCTGAGTATTTTATAAACTGAAAACACCATGGATGTTTGTTATAAGTAGCAAAATACATTAACCACAAAAAATGGATCTTTGATACCAAGGTAAAATAAATTAACCAGAAAAAAATGGATGAAACCAATTGCATGTTCTATAAATCAGTTTCAACACATAAATATCTGCAAAACTGGATGAAATCTGTAAAAATAACATTCCTGCAATATGCACGTAATACACTGTCCATGCTGCTATCTCTTCATTTTTGACAGGAATCCATAAATTAATTAAAACAAATTACCCATCCATAACTCACAAATTTGACATATGGCATCTTTCAAAATCATATTTTGTAGCTATTTGATGGTCCTGGGTTCAGTGCAAAGTATATTGCATACACAGTAACGGATGTAAATAGTGACAAAATTGTGGATTTTGTGTAAATGTATAACACTGTATTAAATGATGTTGTGCAGTAAATTTTTGTTATAATGATAATTTTCTATAGCAATGATTTATGTTGCCATCAATGGCTAAAAAGTTGAAGGAGATAGGAAAACCATCATATTTGATACAAGTAAGGAGTCAAAACATAATAAATCACTTATGGTGATCATAAAAAACATGTGATGATAATGACGAAATGCTACTTGAAAAATGTATGAAAATACTGCATCATAAATGGAATGGAAAGAAATTTGTCAACGGCTGCAAGTATGATGACATGTTGTATAAGCAAAGACCAAGGAAGTGGCTTCATGGCCACCATCTGTTATGTTCAGTATTAATTAAATGATAAGCAATTACTGGAAGATGTGAAGCATACAAAAAATTATTGCCACACAGGTAAACTAGAGTCGTTTTCACAGTGTTGCTTCGAAATATAAACCAAAAAGAAATAATTTAAGTGCCTGTGTGACGGACACATTCTCATTTCTTCAAGCCTGTCCATAACACTTTCAACTTGTCCAGCTATTTAGAATACAATAACAATGAAAAAAGATAAAAATAATAGTTCTGTTTCTGCATATTGTTGATGCATTATAAATTAATATACAAAAAATTGACACTGCAAACTAAGTAGGATATATTCAACACTAAAAGTTATTGAACACTGAGATTTCAGTTTTAATAATACTTTTTAATCTTCATCACTATCACTTTCATTGGGGCAAGCATTCGTTTCCTCTTTCCACTTTCGCATATGATGCTTGAAAGGGACAGTGTTTTGTTTCCTTTGACTGCTGTACAACCAGAAGTTGATGGCTTCATTTGGGTCATAGACACAGACACATGGTGACTTCATTTGAATCCGCATCAGTGATTATAGAACATTGTCCCCTAGCCAATTCAACAAATCAGATTTTGTTAATTTCATTCGTAAGAATCCACATTCACAGTATGCTGTATGGGCTCGCACAGACAGCAGGAGATCGATAAGGTCAACAATATTAGGGTATTTAGCTTTGTGTTTTTAATTCATAGCACTCCAACTTGCTTTTGTGACAGGCCTATTTTCTTTATAGATAGTTCTTTTGAGGTATAACCATTCTGTCTCTATCATTTAAAGCTTGACGCCATTTCTTGAAATAATAACTGAAAAAATATTTATTAACAAAACTACATAAGTGTCTCCAAATGTAGCATCTGCATTCAAAACCCAGGCCATGATTTAAAATTATAGATCTCAGCAGTTTTGAACAATTCCTTGTGGTGATTGTAGTTTTCACCTAGTCTATGTTCCATGTGTTTACTAGTACCCATAATACATGTTCCTTATTGTCAGAACTCAAACCAGTACTATTTTTTTCAAAGTAGGCATCTTCATTGTTCTCAGCTGAAAACCATGTACATCGTCAAATTGTTTAAATGCTGCTATGGAGTATTCCAGTATATTGTGAACCTTGCCTACTGTCAATGTTTCCTTCTGGTAAAGTAAGGACAGAGTGGATAACACTGAGAGAATGTCACAAAAAGGTGCAAAAACTCAACATGTTCCAGGCTATAGAGGAATAATTGGATTCCTATGGAGGAATAATTGGATTCCTCTTAAACTTGATTTATCACTTTCATTTCCAGCTTCAAATGTAATTTTCTCTAGAACTGGATACAACTTGATAGCACCTGTCAAGCTCGTTTAGTGTGGGAAAGTCAGCGAGTACCTCCAGCTCGTGTAGTAGCACAGAAGTCGACACCTTCATTTTCACAAGCTGTTTTCAAAATAGTTCTGTGAACTGGACTGTGGTGAAAAAATTAATATAGTAACTACAAGAAGTATTCAAGCTTTGTACACAATGGTATTTTTCCAACTACATCTTTCGCTGCAAGTTCAAGACGGTGTGCTAAGCAATGCACATCAATCATACAGGGATTCAGTTGTTTAAATTTTGTCTGCACTCCACTGTGCATACCACGCATCACTGCTGCACCATCACTTGCAAAACCCACTAAGTGATCCTTAATTTCTGCAACTTGTAAACCACAGTATTCTTCTAATACATTTACAATGTACTCATAAATCTGGGAAGTATTTGGTCTTTCAACATGTTTAACAGCAACAAAATCACTGCATATGTTACCTTCAACATACACAATAATTTGTCCAAGGACAGCACTGTCTGTTGTTTCATCACACCTTTATGGAGAAAAATGGAGCAGTCATACATTTTTTTTGAGTTTCTTTTGCTCAACGTTGTCAATAAAATTAATAAAATAAGCACATTTTTTGTCAGTAGTATAGGTTATAACGTTGCACGCTACAGTTACAGCCGGCTTTAAGTTGCCACTCAGCTATAACTTACCACTCGACTAGCTCAAGACGGAGTAACACGAGACTCTGTAAAATGGACACCAATTAATTATGAAATAAAGTCAAGTTCCAGAGTATTTCTTCTAAATATTTATTTAACAGTTAAGTGACACATTTCACATCCGAAGTTCAGAGTATGCAGAGTACGAACAGTTCACAGATAAATAGACACATGCAGAATAGAGCCACAGTCGTTTACGAATTATTACGTTTCTTAAAAGCTGGCCCGAAGAAATAAGAAATGTAGCGACCTCCCACACCGGTGGAGAAATAATCTCGTAAGTTCACGTTTGCCGATGTGGAGGTTAGCGTCACACCCGACGCGGCCTAGACGACTGACTTGTGTGGCGATTGAATTCCAACTGCTCTGAAGGGCGACAGGCACACATGTACTTGTGCTGCCTATCACCCCCCTCTCCTGAGATAAGGGACTGGCCAGCCACGCTCTTTACACGTTATCGAAACTGCGCCGTACAAAACTTGTCGACGCAGTCTGAAAAAAGCTAATCTAATGTTGACGCGTAACAAAAACTGAAAACTACGACGCTCGAAACGAAACAGCAAATGTATGCCCGATAAACGTACTATCACAGTAAAACAAACCAACATGACTTTTAATTTGAAACCCGATAAAAATATTACGAAGCTTACCAAAGCAAAAGAAAATGAAACACGTGTCCCGAAAATTAAGAATACTGCGTCATTACAAGGTTTCACCTTTATCTAAACATTTCTTCTTGTCCAGCTTACACTGCCACCAGAAATATGTAAATGATCTTCCATGTTTTGCAATTGCATGGCTATTTCAAAAGAGAATCCTCATTTTTTCAAGTGCTCCTTTGTTTAGTGACTGAAGTGCTTTTTCTGCTACTGATTTTCCTGGTTTTCTCTGCACACAGTTTATGGCACTGGCTAACATTGTGTGAAGATAAATTTTCTTTCCTGAAACTGCTGCAGCCAGTGATGAAAGAAGACACTGATGCATTTTCCTGGAATTGTTCACAAGTCTTGCAAAATACTACATTTTTATCAGTGTCATAAAAAAACCCAAAGAAGTGTGACAGACCAAGTTTCTTGGTAATTTCTACGCTATGTCATTTTGTCATATTTTTTATCATAAAATTGTTTATCAGCATAGGTTCGCTGCTTTTTTCGGGAGGTTTCGACATGTTTGGCAGATATTTCCACACACTGAAATTATAACATTTACTATGTACAACTTAAAAATTATTGGTAAGATTTCTTTACCTCAAAGGTCAATGAAACAACAAACACACAGACTTGCAAAAGCGACACAATAAATTCAAACAGGCCGCAGCACTGCTGGAGTATTGCACACTGAGCTTAGAAAACTTGATTCTCCTTAAGCCAGATGTGTTTTGACAGCTGAAGGGGGAGAAAAAAAAAAAAGGGCACCACAACTCCATGGGTGGTGGACCGTGTGTGAAAAAGTGTGTGCGGCCTACAGACTGCTTTTCAACACCTAGTCTGCCTAGGTTTTGTAGCATTGGAATGTAGGCTAGACATGTTTCCTTTCCACACACTGCCGGCATAAAACTACTAACATTGACAGTACAAGGAATGAGGAACTGCTTTTTTTTTGTGTGTCCCATGTCTCAGTCAGGCGGCGTTGAAAGGAATGTTTTTTCTTTACAGCATCACAAAGAATTAATTTCCAAAAATTTTGAGAACTAGAAAATTCCCACCTGACAGTTTGGAAAAGCAATTTCCCCACCTTTTTCTGGGATCCTGCATACCCATAAAAATGATATATAGTTCTGTGACCGTTTTTATTACCTGTCAAGCGGACAGGTGAAAAATTACATTCAATTGTCCATACCGATTTTTACGTTTCGGACAGGTGGACAGGCGTTTAAGTTGAACATTGCGTTCAATATTGTATATTTTGGATTTCAACAACAAGACAGACACTTGAAGAAAGTCTCTAAATTAAAATTCTCTAAGACACTAAAAAAATGGATGGGTATGAATGTTTACAACAAAACTCATGAATGGTGGAGAGTAATTCTTGAACGTTTAATTCTTGGGGTTAAAGGGAAACTACGGTTGGAAATTGATAATGATCCTTACTGCAATACTAATGTACCAAAATGCATTGCACCAGTTCCTCATCCTGAATCACTAGAAATGATACAACATTTTTTTAAGATTTACCAACAATGTGTAGAAGTGTTTGTTGGAATCTGCAGGTAAGGGAAACGCATAACTTTGGTGTGGCAGAATGCTCCCATTAGTATTTTGTACCTACTCTTTATAATGATGTAATGTAGTTTTCACTTACCTCTATTGACCACCAGTTTGTTGAATGACTGAAGTCTCCTATATAATATCATTAGAGATTGTTGTAATTAAAAAACATTGTGGCTTATTTCTTATTTATAAATATAAATGATTATTTTTTAGTGCCAGTATTATTTGAAAATAGAATGATGTGAACATTTTAGAGTAAACAATGTATTTAGAGAAGACTTTGAAAAGTATATAGTTATAAAATATTAATAGCTTGTAACTTTTTCCCTTAAAACTTGTAAAATACATTTTTATAAAATATTTTACATTGTTGAACCTCATCAAAATATACCATTCCATTATCCTCAGCTGGTTTAAAAAATTTAAAAATTCTATCTGGTTCTGGATATTCTCTTCTTACTTTTTAAACAACACATAAAGGCATAAATTTCCTTTTTTTCCCCCCAAGGTGCTCAATAATTCACCCAATATACAAATAGTTTGTATGCCAAAACCATAGTACCATATTGGTAATCCCTGCTCCTGTCTTTAAAATTCTGTTCTTGTGCGCACCATCATCACTTGTTTAGCTGTCTTTATAGTATCTATATTTAAAATGAAATATGCGTGCAGTAAAACATTCAACAGTTCCTTGCAGGTTAGAAATAAGAATACTCTCATGACAGCACACATTTTCTACAAGTTTCGAAATGCCAACACACAATCCACATTCACACCAGTCCATGTTGTTTTGCCTGTCTGCTGATGGGCCAGGCCCGGTATCCAGTTGCTCGTCGCTTTCATCCTGTTTTACTTCTGGCTCAAACATGTAAGGGAGAACATTTTCTGAGAAACAGTTTACATTCCACTTAAAACAAATTCACACAGACACACACACACACTTGACGCCATGCTGCATACTAAGGCTGGATCACGCAACTGCCATGGCAAGTAGAGCAACACCTGTGACATCACGCCATTACACCTGTCAATATTTACAGCTTCTTTACTCCAGTTCTAGGAGGCTTACAGACCTCGGGTTTCTTTTCCCATTGTCGTCTTGTGCCATAGCACAAATAATATAAAGACGATGTCACTTTCAAGCTCCGTAATTTCAGAATATTTGACAAGTTAGCAGCACCTTAGGATTGAACATTTACAAAAAATATGACATGTAAAATTCTAAATGCCAAAGGCTCACAATGCAAAAAATAAAGAATAACATACTAATACAAATAGATTAAATTGCTCTTTCAAAATATTGCGTAGCTCAAGTACAATAAATATTTAACTTGAAATCAAGCCAAGTAGTATACAATATTACAAAAATATCAAAAAGTAACTCTGTTGACTAGAAATAGTTCAAACATTTATACAAAAAGATTAAATTGCTGCAAAATTGCTTATTCAAAAGTATTACCTCACTCCAAAATATACAATAAATATTTAATTGAAAAAACGAGCAGAGTAATATCAAAATGTTTCTAAAATACAAATAGTTACTTTGATGACTAGAAAAATTCAAGGTATTTAGTGGAGCAATTTGACTAAAGGAGGGCAGCGCTTTAGGCCCAGTAAAGCCTCCTTTACGTCAAAATACAAGTTATAATCTGAAATAAAATATTACGTTAAAATAGTGAATTGATGGAGGCAATCCGTAGACCCTAACCATAGCTCCATCGAATAAATAATCAATGACGACAATAAGAACACTTTAACAGACTAAACCCAACGCGTAAGTCATGGTAGCAAGGTAGCGACAATTAAACTTTAAGAAAATGATTGGGCAGCAGACAAAAAATATACACAACACGTAAAGCAACTGGCACTATACAGAGAAGCAAGAAATTAGTTAGGCCGAAACTACAATTTAGGCAGGCGTCCAAAACCAGAATTTAGAAAAAATCTAACTCATTGCAAAGTCCAAGACAAACACAATACTATGGCACGGAACTATTTAAAAACACTAAACCGACCCACAAATGAAAAGCTGCGACCACAACTCACTGTTTTACAAGCTCCAGCATAATCAGCCGTTCACGCAACTACATTATTTAAACGGCGTCTCATAGCACCCTCGTCCAAGGACGAGTAAACTGACAATTTTAGCTCATATTACAATTTAAATTAGCTCTAGCAGGCGTCAACCCAACAATCTTCTTCACAGGTGTAGAATGAAAGCTGCACAAGGCATTAACAACTTATATAAACTAGCCCCTGAATTAAAAAAAGTTGACATACTATGGGAGGTAATCAAGGGAGGGGAATGAGGGGAGAAAACAAGAGGGGAGCCGAGTGAGCCAAGGAGCAGGTCACCTTACGGAGGAGCGAATCCAAAAATGATGCGCGCAGTGTCGCCACCATCGCAGTCTTTACCGATTTTTCCCAATCGCATCATTAGCAAAAATTGAGTTTATGTTGACAGCACCTTTAAGGCAAATAATGCTCAGTAAGGAGCAGCAAAGAGTGTTTTTTGTTGGTTATTTTAGCAAAATCCTCATACAGGCAAAATCTTTTTTTACACACAAATAGATTCAGCATACATAACTAGAATGTGAACTGTCTCCCCAACTGCTAATTTACAGTTTCAATTTTGAACACGGTGAATTAAACCATTTTATAACAGCCAGAAGCAAATATTGCAATGTGATGTGCAATATGATGAACACAAAAGACAATGACACTAATAGTTACCTTTAGGATGCAGGCAATCAACATCAAAGTTGTTTGTATCCACAATGCAGGCTCTCCACTGGTTTATATTACGCCCCAAAATCATGCACATTTGCTGATCTTTATATACAGCTGAATGAGTTCTTGCTTGTGCTGGTGTCTCAATGGCTGGTTCAATCAACACTGATGTGTCCGTGTCTGGTGCATTCAGAGTAACCAAGTTCTGGATTTCTTTTGTGATCACGGACAATGAGTGCCTGAAAATAAAAAGTAACAAAAACTGAGAAGAAGCAAAACAACTGGCAAAAAACAATAAAAAATACAGACAATCACTTAAAATCATACAGTTCCTGAGAGACAGTGCTCTGTAGTGGACAAATGCCTTGCAGAAAGCACAAGCATTATCCACAAAAAGAGAGCTGGTTTATAATGCATCAGAATCTCATTTTAACAACAACTATTTAAATCGACTTTTTGGGTTTTTTTTTTTAAATGGCAAGGTGAAGGTCATGCTCATACAAGTAGTGAAGTGGAAAAATGTGAAATGGTGCTAGTAGTCATACAAATGTTGATCAGCATCATGTATTTGGTACACAAACTTAGTTGACCATTAGAAAACACACAAAACTGCAAACAGTGCATTGAAACTAATATTTAAATACAGTCAGTTCTCAATTCTAAGACCCTTCACGGTTCCCAGGGAAAAGGTAGTTATTTCGAGAGGGTCGTTAATGGAGAATTGTTACATGGTTCCCCAAAAAATGGTCATTATTTCAAGAGGGTCATTATTCAAGGGGCATAGAATCAAGAGTTGACTGTAGTTGTCAAATTATCCATATACTTAACATGATATACTGCATTAACATGGGTGAAATAATGACAATTACCAGCACATGTGTAAGTAAATTCTTGCAACCTGGTATGCAATAACTTCTGTTAATACCATGCTTAACATGGTAACTAACTGGTTAAATATCATAATATGCATATAAAATGAAAATAAGTGATTCAATTTTCATTTATTATTGTCTGTATTAACCTAGAAACTAGGGATGTAACGATTCCACTTTTTTTCGATTCTGGATCTCGATGCCGATACCACTCTCGATTCTCGATTCCATAAATCGCAATTCTTTTAGTTACAGACAATTACTTTACAGAACTAAATACTGTATATGAGGGTGTGAAATTGTATTATTTAAACTAGGCTTACATTGATAGTAGGCCTATTACTAACAAATAATATAACACGAACAGTTGGAATATATTCATATGAAGTCCAAAGAATTCAAAAGAGGCATATGAGATAATATTGAGAACATGTATATAATTATAAATATAAAAAATATATACACATACATGTTTCATCCACATAGTTTTTTCTAAAATATTTCCAAACCTCACTTGACATGATAAATGTTCACCAACACATAAAATTATTAAAAAGTTTGCAAGAATAGCATTTTTGGTAGTAAAATGTGTGTACATTGACACAAATTTACTCAAATTAACTTTCAGTGGAAGTTTTAATGTCCATGAACACGCACGCTTCAAATCATGTAGTGCAACTGCAATCGCAGCCAAGTATCATCGGGCAGGTTATGAATGCAACATACTGAATCTGTGTGCTAACAAAGCTAATTCCTCTATTGATAACAAAATGAAAAGTAGCTAAGTAAATTAATTATATTTTTTCACATAGCAAATTTGCTACGTTTGGAGTTTGTCAACATCCTGGCGACAAGTGAGCACAACACACAATTAAAAACAAACACATTCTGAACAAAAAGCAAAGACAATTTTCTGGCATTTTAGGAATCGTTTTAACCAAACCCATATTAAAAACACCATGTTAGATCTCAGTAAAATAGTTAAACATTGGGAGTTGAATTAAACATTCATTGTATACAAGCTTATTTTTACTAAGATGTTTAGTTTATGTATATCGAAACTCGCGACCCATATCAACCAGCAATCGATACTTGCAACTTATAGATGTCGCTTGCATATAAGAAAAATTTAGTGCGCACGGTTTACCATAACTTCCTAATAGTGCAAGTTTGCAACCAGTTTTAGTAATTTTCGCAATAAATATGTAGTGCTAACGTTACTTAATACATAACATACAAAAATGTTTTTAAGCTTATGAAATGATCTTTGAAATCTGGGAATAGGCGAAAGAATCAAAACTTTCTCAACAATATTTGATTTATCAAATAATCACTTACGTAAAGAGTCAATACAAAGCTTCTCACACGAAACCTGACTTGTATTTTAGTTGGAACAACACCTACTGATGCTAGGCTGTGTATGTAGGCCCCACAGTTGTGCGCCAAATTAACTTGATGTATGATACACTAACTAGCGTTGCGCCCCACGTCCGGGCGCCACTTTAACTTGACGTATTTAGGCCCCACAGTTGGGAAGCTGCTTTACTTGACGCTATATCGCCTCTGTGGAAGACAGAGTGGCTTATAGTGTCGTTAATGTCCCCAGGCACCGACTATATGACGCCTGAAGGTTAAGGGGTTTGCAATAATTTAGTCTTTTACTGTTGTATTTTGAAGGACGAATATATTATCTCGAATTCAACACAAATTAAATACATCAGACCTGGAGAGGTGTGGTACTGTGATAATTTGGTTACTCGGATTGACTGCTAACGACTTCGTGATGGAGGGGGGCTTCTTTTGACGGTGATTGTATACTTAGCTCTTGCTGCGGGTGCTGTCAGCTGTGGTGGGTGATCTCCGGCGATGGGCGGCCTTTGGCAAAAGCCTGCAGGTGCTGCTGTCTCACTGGACTGCTGTTCTACTGATCTACTGACGTGGCCAGGGGTCTGAACCCCTGACCTAACTTTCTGCTCGGCGATCTTCGACTGACTGCTCTCTCGGACTGACCTCTCTGCGCGTTACTAATCAACTGACTGACCTCTCACTACTCTCGAAAAGGGGTTTTTATGCTTGCC